>JADRCH010003920.1:0-41192 GCA_019843965.1 Rhynchomys soricoides
TACTACTCAGTTATTAAAAACAATGACTTCATGAAATTCGCAGGCAAATGGATGGAACTTGAAAATATCATCTTGAGTGAGGTAACACAGTCACAAAAGTTCAAACTAGGTATTATTATATAATCTGCGACAGGTGAGCCCTTATTAAGCAAGGCTGTAAGGGATTCATATTAGGAAAGATTCCTGCTATTAATAAACTTTTCTTCTTCTTATTAAACAGTCACTAAGTAGTAGCACACCCCTTTGGAGCAGCTCTCTGCAGATCCACAAAGATGTACTGTTTTGTTGTGATGCTATATAGACAAATAGATGACTGAAGTCTTAATGATGATCCTATAAGAATTCCTAAAATTATATCAGTGATTATTAAGCTCTTTGATAGTGGGACTGCTATTTGGTCCTTTTCTGATAGTCAAAACTGCAGTGAGAACTCTGCCAGTCTCCCAAGTGTCACCAGTTAATTGCTCTTAGATAGTAACCAGATTTTCTCCTACTCAGAACACATTCCAAGAGGTTGTAAAACAATTAACCAAAGGTCATAAAAAGGGAACTAATGATTTATTATAGGTGCTAGGACAGGAGATAAAATATTGACTGGGTTTATCTATACAAAACTTCACTAATAACTTAGTTATGGTTTTAAACCTTCAGTGAACCTGTAGAGCTGAGACAGGTGATGGATGTTTAGCCAGATAATTACTCCTAATGGATATGCATGTCAACATTCTCTGTTGTAAACTTCTATTTCAGTTTATGATTTGATATTTTGTGTGAACTTGTGATGAACTTTGTAATGTGATCATTTATTTGGAAAGTTGTATAAGTACTGAAGACAAAGAGAAAATAGATTATATATTTTTCCTTTTCCATTCTTGAAATAATTTTTTCCCTTACTAGAATTTTTTGCCTTTTTCCACTTTGAAGAATTCTTCCCTTTCCTCACTAAGGGTCTTTCCACCTTTCCCGTTAGATAGCTTTCATAGGAAACTTTTTACAACTTAGTAATAAACTCTAGCTATAACCACTTTTTAAAATGTCTCTTTTTCTTCCTCTGGCTTCAGACTAGCAGGTTGAAAGAGCTTCCCACTTCCCACTGAGGTAGTACAAAGGCTATTTACTTAATCCTTTGTTGTTTTTAGGAAGATGTACTAAGTGCCAGAAACTGCAGTTTGTGGCCTCAGAGGATAATAAGAGGCAGGGTACTAAACTTTTTATTATTATACAGCAACCCTAAATATCTCTTAAGACAAAGCCTTACATACTCCCAACCCCCACCTAAGACAAATTTTAAGTTGTCTGGCTCTGGCAGACAATTTCACAATGGGGTCTGTCTTCAGTGGAGAGATTTTCCAAGGTCAAACCCTGTGCCCCTCAGTCTTGGGTTCACAGCTTTTACCAGAATCTTGGTGTTTTCCCAGTAATTAACTGATGTATTCTCTTTGGGTATATTCAATCTGTACTTATTAAATTTTCATATTTAAAATGGTCACATAAATATGGAGGCCTAATGAAGCTGTTAAAGGTGACAAGCTATCCTAGGTCACCTATGGGAAGAAAGCCATTAAGTTTTCTCTGTAAAGATGAAAGCTGATAAGCACAGAGAGTGAGAGGTGCCATACTTCTCTACAGGAAGAGCACACACCTATCAATCTTAGTATAAAAGATTTTGATAATAGCATTATGAATATGTGCAATCCTTGGCAGGGGGTGGGAAAGAGAAGGATACACACAGCAATATATATTTAAGGAGAGTTATAAAGAAAGGCCATCTATTGGCCTGATGACTTCTGGAAATAGATCCTTAGAAAGAAACTTAAGGATGAGGAAGCTAAATGCATCAAGATGCTCATTATAGCCTTATGTAAAATAATTGAACATAATCGGTTGCATGAGTCTTGTCCCATTCACTAGACAGAATATTCCCCTGGTTTTTGATAATGTAAGCATGAAAGATGTGTAGTGCCCTGGTAAGGCATAAAACAAAGTATGGGCTTTGAAACATAGCATGCAAAATGGTATACTCACTGCGATCAGGACTATGTGCAGGTGAGAAGAGCAGTCAAATTTCAGTAGACAAAAGGGATGGGTCACTGTGAAACTGCTTTTCACTTATGGGAGGGAGAGTAAGAGCATTTTATTTAAATTTTGAAAATTATATTTAAATCATTCCATTAACACAAACTTTAAAAATTCTAGAGTATACCAACATCTTTTATTGGGTGTTACCCCTTGAGCTGTGGGTGCTTCTGGATATAGAGTTGTAGCATGTGGTTTGGCACAAGTCATCCTTTAGCCAGAGCAGGGTACTCCGGCAGAGTCCCCATCCAAGTACTTCTGGTTCATAATACAATGGAGAACAGACACACGATCCTTGGCCACAGACTTTGTACACAGAGAGCTCTTCCATAATTGAAGACTGATAGAGATGAAGGACAGAAATTTTGAGTAGTAGAGCTGAGGAACTGGATTCCTTACCAGAGTACGGTGCTGTTTCTCCCAGAGTCCTGGACCTACCCTTCAGGGATGTGCTGCACTCCCAAGAACTGTTTTTACCTCCTCTGGAAAGCAAGCCAACAGTGTGCTTCTGCCTTCCAGTGCAGTATATTATTCTAAGTGTTTTTTCTCTGACCATGCTTCTCAGTTAAGCCCTAAGATTCTGGGAATCTGATGTATAGAACTTGGGAGGGGAAATATGATTTCTGATTACTGCTCTGTCAATGAATGCCTATAATTCTCTCCTACTGTGTAATAGTTGCATAGCTTCTGAGTTAGTACCTCTGTCCCCTTGAACTTGGGTTTTTCATCTATAATCAGAGGGAAGAAATGATCTGCAAACACTATAGGGAAGATTCATATCTTCCCAATGACATGAAGCACATAAAAATACATCAGCTTCCTCCTTGCCTCAGGCTCTCTCATCATTAAGAGGCTTTAAATTTTAGCCATAACCTCAAAAATGCAGGGAACCTCTTGAGACTGCACTAAACCAACATGGAGAATGGCTCTTTATCTTGAGTTCCACCAAAAATGTCCACTGGTATATAGAGATATTTTTGGCTGTCCCAGCTGGTTGGTGCTAGGAATGAAAGGTGGTGGTGCTCAGTGTGGTAGAGGAGAGAGATATTGCTAAAGACCTGACAAATCTCTGGGACAAAGTTCAACATTACAGAGCCTGAAAACTCTGGAGCAACTAACCTTCTAGCAGTTGAAAAGGTAGCATCTTGATAAACCTATAACCCAGTCCAGTCCTTTCTTCATCAGGGAGGTGGGGTAGGGGTTGGGACCAAACTAGAGAAAGGACAGGCAGGAACCATTTCTCATAGCAATCCTATGAACTGCATGCATCCCAGGAGGTCCCATCTTTTCATTACAAACAGGTGTCCTAATATTAAGATTATAGCAATTAGAATTCACACTTTCTTATGGGCAAAAAGAAAAAAAAAAAAAAAGAAGGGGGTATTCTGGGTACTGCTGGCCAAGCCCTCATGAGAGCTGTTGGGCAACTTCATGGAAAGTGGCTGCCAATGGGCAGATAATTGGCTTCCTGCCTTCTTTATGAAGTGTGAAGTGCTCTGCTAGCCTGTCAGAAAAGCATCAAGGACTCTGCAAACCACCTTCAGTATTGACCTTCCTTCCCACTGTCTCTCTGGAAAATGTCAATGACTGCCCTGCCTGATGATGCCTAGAAGAGGTTATGTGGTCTCTGGTAAGGATGAGGCTAAAACAACCAAAGATTCTGTGAGGTAAGGCAGATGGGCTCCCTTTCCAGAGTACTGTCTTCAGGACAGTCACTGTGAGCAAATTCCCAAAAGCAGAGATGGAGTAGAAGAGCTCTGAACCTGTGTGCCTGGCACTTGGCTCAGAGCAGACAGTCAACATAGCTGACCAGATGCAGAGTGCTTCCACTCTGGGCTAATACAGAGAACTCCTTCCTTGGAGAGGTAGACTTACTGAGGAGGAGAAGAGAGTGAGGGAGAAAGAGCTGGCTCTGGTTGCTGAGTGCACTTCAACATGAGAAGCAACCAAAGATAGGGAAAGCCATCTGCTGAGCACCCAACACTTTGAAGGCATCTCAGAAGCCTGTGAGGGATGCTGAAGTCACTGCTCCCTGCAGAAAATGCTGGGCCACATGAAGGTCATGTGGATATGTGTGGGTTTGGCAGGCAACTCCCTAGGAAGGAGCCATGTTAAAGGAAATGCTTCCATAGAACAGAGCAGCTCTTCACACTTCTTTGAACAATCATTCTAAGACATTTAGCCATCAAAAGAATTTCCCTGGTTCCTGTCTAAACAGTAACCTGTCTTTCCTATGAAAAGGCAAGTACTGTGTTGATATATACTGTGACTAATATGAGGGGTGAGTAACTTTCCAGATGAGTCTTCTTTTGCCGCAAGCACTTTTATATGTATATGTAAGGAACACTCTATGACACAGACAGGCAACCTCATTTTTTTTTTATATCTTTATAGATATTTATAGATGCTGTCCCTTGCCTATTAATCAGAAACTATGGTGCCATTTGAATCTAGAAGCATCTCTTAGTAAAAATGTGACCTGTGATGGCCCAGTTTGGAGACTAGTTTCCAAGCATTCACTGTTCGGGGGGTAAGGGGGGGGCAGAGACTGTCTTATTACAATTATATTTGGCTGTAAATATGACCCTGTAGATGCAACCTCCGGGGAATGAGGATGGAGGGCTACCCTGTTGGTTCAGCACGTTCCTAGAAAAGAGATAGTGTGGCTACAGCTGGAAAGCTCAGCGAGGGGCAAGGACTGGATTTCTAGATTGGAAATCTTGAGTAATCTTAGCACTGCTGTCTACTACTAGGCCATGAACTCTGTGAAGGCAAGACTGGGACCTAAGAAAGCATGAGAGTGACTAGGTACTAAGCAGGGAAAGAGACAGATGGCAGACCCTTGCATTCTGAGGTACAAAGACAGGCTTGCTCTGTGGCATATTTGGGAAGAACTGGTTCTGCCTGCCTTCCTCCACTCAATCCAACCTTGCTGGGACTCACGTTTTGTTGTTCTAGACCATAGTAAACAGACACAGCTGACTGAATGAGGTGCCTGAAGATACACGCTGGGTTCCCTGAACTTTCCAGATAGCGTGTCATGCCAGCTGCCCAGAGTACCAGTTTTGTGGTTCTCATTATCAAGCCCTGGTCCTTTAACCTTGCTCCAAACCATAGAAAGCACAGGATTGACCCACTCTTGCCAGTATAGCCCAGTCTTCCTCTTCTCTGCTACTTGTGACCAGAATTCAGCACATTGCTTCTGGAAATGAAGGGCCTACTGGGCAGCAATTGAAGGGGTTTGCCCTTAAGGAAGATTCTAGAAACATGTTCTAGAACTACTCTTCAGAGGCTCAAGGTCAAACATCTTTCTGGAGGCCCCCAGTGGCTATTACTATCCTCAGGTTGCCTTCTGCTCGCTAGACACCAGCTGGGCTGGTGGGGCCTGGAAGCTCAGTCTCCCCATAAGTACAACTCCTTCCAACTTTGCTCCTCCCAGGTTTGTATCCACAAAACTCAACTTCTTCCAATGTTCCCTGCTTCATTTTATCAAGATAAACTTCAAAAATTAAGCTCCATGCTTCCTGGGGGAAATCTCATAGCTTGGTCTTGCCTTCTCAGCTTAGCTAGGACCTCCAGTTAGCAGCAATGTGGCCAGCTCTACCTGTGCTGGTTCTACTGTGCTGACAGAGCCTTTTATAGTTTGTTATGAACTGCTTCTCCTAACTATCTCTGATCTACATATCACCAAAGTTCCTAGTACTGAATGGGGCTAGCACTGGCAGACAATGTTTCCCACTTACACTGGAAGCACACCTGGGCAGATAACATGCAATTTGATTTTTTTTCCACCAAGATCTATTTCATATGGATCGTAGAATGATTTGATATTTAAAGCTCTGAAGAATTTTTACACAAACTTATCAGTCATAGAAAATGCTGTGTCAGACAAAGCATTCTCATCACAGAGATCCCATCCATATTGACAAAGGGCTATCAGTCTTTATCATGCAGAATTCAGAGGTCTTGTGTTGTCCACTATGGTGGGTGGAGAATCAGAGTGTCAGGTAGACTTCCATTCTCTTAGAGGTCAAGGAAAGAGCCTGAGGAGTTGAGTGTCAGGGGCTAAGAGGAGGAGAAGTGATAACATTGTGAAGCTAAAATCTCAGACTTTCTGACACTGACTGTGTCTGGCTTCCCCCTTGCCACCAACAACCCCTCACATTTAGAATCTCACTGTGACTAACGACTCCCAATGTTTGTGGTGCAGCAAAATATGTTCAACACATACAAGAAAGATGATGGGTGGCCTTCTTATCTCCATGGAATAGGCCATTCAATTCCATTCTCTTCCCCAAAAGACCAGCCATGCAAAGATAGCTGTAGCCCTCTTCCCTCCCTAACTCCACACAAGATGGGGTGATCATGGGTAACAACATCCCACCTAAGTCCTCTGACCCCTGTAAGTACTACAAGGCTGGTATATTGTCTATGAACTTAGAGACATCCTGCCCATCCCAAAATAGCATGGTGTCATGGTGACGAAAAGAGAGGAGGAATGCCTTAGGCCAATCTCCATGGGCCATGCTCAGCCATCTCTACCATACATTTTAGGGTCATCATTGATGGTTATACTATGTAAAAGAAGGTCTCCAAAGATCAAGATCTGTACTCTGTATTAGATGTGGGGACCCACATAGCCACCTTTCTAGGAATAAGAGAAGCCACCTTAAATGGAGCTGTGGGTACCCACTGTAGGTTTTCAAGGACAAAGCCATAGCTACAGATCCAGCTTGCCTCTCCAGGAAGACTTTCAGTGACCACCCCTGCTCACTTACACACACAACCGGCTTCTTAGAAAATGACTAGTTATTCTTTTGGTATGTGATTGATTTCTGTTCCTCCAGCTCGAAGGCAGGCTGGCATTGAAACTTGAGCATGTCACCATGGTGAAAATGAGAGCCTTCTCTCTGGCTATAGGCAGGTATGCCAGAGTCTTCACAACTGCCCTGTTTGATCTCTGAAAGACAAGAAGACAGACAAGAGATTGAAAAGGTGACATGACATTACATCTGTCCTGGCAACACATGTTCCCCACTGCATGGTCTATTGCTGTCCTACAATGAGTTGGAAGATGGGATTCATAAGTTCTGTAGGACAGTGCCCTAGGACAGTAAGGCCTTCAGTTATCACATGCCCTTGACTCTGTGTCGACATACTGTATCTCAGAGGTTTTAATATCTTCATTCATGAAAGGTAAATGGTCTTGGATGTGAAATTTCACTCACATACTCATGTGTTTGAACCTTTGGGAGTCTCCATCTGGTAGTACTGTTTTGGGAGATTGTACAACTTCTGGGAGAGCAACCTAGATAACAGAAGTGGGTTTCTGAGAGGGAGCCTTGAGGGACATCTGCTTCTGGTTCTATTTGGTCAGAGCTCTTAGCCTCTTGCTCTGTCAAAGATGTCAACAAACCATGTCTCAAGCTTCTTTGGCATGGATGGAGCCCCAGCAAGGTGGGTACTATGCCCATGATATAATCAAACAAAATAAACCTTCCATCCATTAATTATATTCTGCATTAGGCCTATTCCAGGAGCTAATATGTGCCCAAATTTGAAGACATCTGGCCTGGGTTGCACTTTGTATCTGACTTGTAAACACTGCTGGAGAGATTTTAATAATGGCCCATCCACCTGAGTAGTGAACCCAGGCAAGAAACAGTGGCCCTGTGCAGCATGCCTTTCTTGCAATCCAGAGTAAACAGGAATCAATACTGTTTGCCTTCTGATACAGAAGGGCTTTCAAGATTTCTTTCAGTAGATTCAATTTGAGATAGTAGCACATAGTCATTAAGTACTCAGTAGTATGAGTACTTAATGACTCATTAAGTACACTTGAAGTTTGCTTGAGCCAACTGGTGAGCTAATTCTGGATACAGGGCTAAGATACCACAGCCTGTTTGATCTCAGTAGCTTAATGCCCCTCCCCAATCCCCAAGAGTCAGACAGGACTCAGGTGCTTCAGGCAAGGGGTTTGTACTGGCTGCATCTTTACAAGTTACCCTTTGCCCAGCTCTGTGCTATGAGAGGTAGAGAGAGGGGGTAGGGTGGGGGGAAGAGCTCCATCTAGGAAGGAAGTTGGCCTACATGAGACAGGAAATCATTGAGGAAAATGTCAGATGGTGAAGGGAGACTATGAGACATGAGGTTTGGAAGAACAGTTCCTAGATTCTTTAAGGGGAGTGTTGGTTAATTTTCCAGGAGTCTCAGGCAGAAGAGACCCTGTCCTTTCAGTGGATGTCATTGTGAGTGGTCAGGAGCCACAGTTTCCAGAAGTCACTATGTGATTTTGCAAAAGCTTTCTTACTAGGAGCTGAGCTGTTTCTCTGAGCTGATCAGAACCACAAAGCCCCAGTCCCTGATGTTCATGTTCCTAATGGTCACATTCACATTACTCCCAAAACCTCTGACTCTCTGCTGAGAGCAGCCAGGACAAAGCATGGTGTGTGGGGACCTCTGCCCATGTTGTGTGTTCCAAGTTGAACATTAGGGATCTCAGCATATGTGTCAATGTGAATATATGAAAGCACCAAGAAATCTCTAGTACAGGTCAGATCATGTGTATATGCACACATATACAAACACACACACACACACACACACACACACACACACACACACACACACACAAACACTGACTGGCTGAATGTATATATTCAGGTTCCATTCAGGTTCTTTTACTGCTGGTTTTGTGTTGGCTAAGGGACAGGCATAGGACCACACTGAATCATCCAAGAATGGAGGGTTTACTTCAGATTCTAGAACTCTAGTCATTTAAAGGGCAGGAATAAGGGCCCCCTGTGACAAAAGAATGCAAGAACTGTAGAGGCAGTGACAGTAAACATTACCTGGCATTGGAAGACAGAGACTATATTTAAGGTTCCCTAGTGAGGTACAAAATACATGAGTAGGGTACATCTGCCTGAGTAACTGCCTTCACTTTGTCTGATGCTCTGACTGGGTCAAGAGACCTTGCATTTTGGGATGGGGGTGTTCTTCTCAGCCCCCACTGTGTAGTCAGATCTCTTTCTACATAACCATACCTGGCTAATTTCTCCAGCAAGGAAATAGCAGGTATACAACAAGCACCTTCTGTGTGCTGAGGCCTGTGTCAGACAGTGGAGATGGAAATAGTCTCTGTCAACTTGGAACATCCAGAGGAGGAAACATGATCTGTGACATGTGGTCTCAGACTGAAGACAGGATACCCAGAGCAATGCACACAAAGTGTTAAGTGCTTCAAGGACACCCTAAGGCAACTTCTTTTCATTACAATTATTCTGCTGGCACCTCAATCATAACATGTTATAGTGTCTTTTGTTTTCGGAAGACCATAGTTAACATATGTAACATTTAAAACCAATATAGATGCCAGCCTTATACTTGACAACTTACCTCCCCTCTTACCTTTGTCCTGGTATCTCAGCTTGTCTTCTTCAATTAAAACATTGCTTTTTATTTAAAGCCATGACTTTTTAATGTTCATCTTGATTTTAAAAATATTGTCTTAAATATCTTAAAAATTG
Source organism: Rhynchomys soricoides (assembly GCA_019843965.1). NCBI lineage: Eukaryota > Metazoa > Chordata > Mammalia > Rodentia > Muridae > Rhynchomys > Rhynchomys soricoides. Next base: position 9,606 of record JADRCH010003920.1, read on the forward strand.
AGTTTGGGGCCCCATTTTCAAATTATGTTTCTAAAGTGAGCATCTTGCTTGTCTCAAGAAATCCCAGCCCTGGGTTAGAGAAAGCTTCTTGAAGAAGGTACATTTAATGCTGCAGCCTAAGACCATGGAGGAGACAGAGGTAAAAGGCTTGGCAAGTGAGATGGAGAGGAAGGGCTTTTGGAGTGGAGGGAAGAAGCCAGGCCAAGTCCCAGATGCAGAATTGTATGGGAGTCTGTAGTATGTCCGTGAACAACCTGCTGAGCCATTACTATCACAACCAACTTTCATTTATGTAATTAGCAATTTACATACTGACTCCAGCCAGTGGCCACTGTGAGCATTTTACATATTAAATTATGTCGCCCTTACAGTACCTCTAATAGAAGATACTATTTCCCCCATTTTAAAAGAGGGGGAACAGGCACAGAGACACATGGCACAAAGACTACAATAGACCACCAAACTTAGAAGTGGTGGATCTGAGACCCACAGACAGTGGGCTGGCTTTAGGAATCACTACTTCTCAAGTTCTTGCCTTTTGCAAGGTGGTAAGAGGCAAGGCTGGGAATGGCTCTGATGGGCAAGACCAGCCCATGTAACAGGCAAGACAAGGGCCTGATCGATGTATGAGAAAGACCGGACTTTAGATGGTCAGTAATAGGAAGATGATAAAGGATTCTACTCTACTTGGGAAGAGACCATTGTACATGTGGAAGCTCACTCTGACCCCTGTCTGGGGAATGGTCTAAAAGTAGCTGGCTGGAGGCTAGGATAACGTTCATACTCATTCACTTAATAAATATTGGTACTGTCAGTTTATTGCAGGTAGTAGAAAATGCAGTCTGGACCTGGGTAGGTAGATGCCTAGCTTCTGTGAAGCCTCCATTGGTGGCAGATATTCTGATGTTAGCATACATTAGGTCCAGGCAGAGGGGATGGAGAGAACCAGGAAGAAGTGAGGAATTTGAGTGGAAATAAATCACTAACTGTCCCAAGGATAAGGGTTCAGGAATAAGGGAGGGGCCAAGGTCTACCATACCAACAGGTTTGGCCTGGCTACAAGGGTATATTCTACTCAGATAAGAACACTGGAAGTAGGAGACTGCATGAGGGGTCACAATGGCCACTAAGGGACAGTTTCTTGGATCTCAAGTGTTGGGCAAAAGTACAAAATTTGAAAATGTAACCAATATATGAGCCTAGAGAAGTATGAGACCAATCAAGGTGAGAAGAGATGCCATCCAAGAATGGGACATGATGGACAGTTTTGGGGGAGCAGGAGTAGACTCTCCTAAGGCAAGTTTGGAGGGGTATTCACAGAGCTTGGAGGAGGATGAGCTAAGGAGATCCATAAGACAGGGAACTTAAGGGTGAGGCAGAAGGCAGAGGACTAAAAGGTGAACATTGCTGATCTGTAAGGACCAATATCATGAGTTACTATATACCAATTGGGAAGGGAGGATGGCCCATGCTGATGCTGTGAGGACCAGTATCATGAGATATCATATGCCTACTAGAAAGGGACAATGGCCCATGCTGATGCTGTGAGGATCAGTGTCACAAAATATCATATGCCCACTGGTTAGGGATTCTTGTTAGGGTTGGGATTTCAAATAAAGCATTTCTCAGTAGAGGAAAAGATCAGGTCATAACTCTCAGGTGGTGGTTAAAATATTCTTTGGATCGTAGTTAAAATATTCTAAAGATGGAATGAGCTTGACTGGATAGTGTCAAGACCTTTTAAAGCTGTCACTCTTGAGAACAGGAGACTGAAGCTCAGTGGACAGCCACAGACCTGTTATCTCACTAAGAATAATGCCCACTCTCTTGCATGGACAGCACCTGACAACACTGCCCGTTTGGTCACATAGACACAAAAGGGATGGTGGACCTGTCTGTGAGTTGATGTTAAGACCAGTAAAGCAAAAGAGCTGAGGCTTCTGGCACAACTGTGGCTGAGAGGCAGTCAGCACTACAAATCCCTCCCCCATCTGAACAACTTCTTGGGCTTTGCAATTTCTGATACTAAATTGGAATCCCCTTTTGTTACAAAGGCACAAGGTAAGGATGGAAAGGATGAGAGCCAGAGATAAGGGCAGAGATGGAGAGTCAAAGGAAAAGATAAACAATGGGAACAAGAGGGCAGATAAGAGAAAGCACCAACAACAATGTGCCCCAGAGCAGGTTACTGACCATGGATTCCAACTGAGCTGGAGGACAGATCCATGTCTGAAATGAAGTGAGAAGACTGAGGTATTAGAGACAAGGAGGTAGCAAGACACAGAGTAGGCTGAGAACAGGGATGGTGATGAGGAGGAGGAGCAGGGTCCTGGAGACTATGTGTCCTCCAATGAGAAGACCATGCAACAGGGAGGGAAATGGACCTCAGGACCCACCTCCAATGATGGCTGTCAAGGGTAAGGGAAGAAGCTGTTAGACCTGAGGAGCCCTGAAGACCAAGGAAGTCATGTCAAGGGAAGGATTTGCAAAGGGCTAGGTAGAGAAAATGTGCTCTCTGAAGAGCTCAGATCTGGAGGTGAGGTGATAAGGAATGAGGGTAGGGTTGAGGATTGGGGTACTATTTCTAAGAAGTGAGAGGAGCTGGAGCTGTTTTCTGTCTTGGGCCTTCTCCTCAAACCCATCACCATATTGGAGGCATAGAAACAGAGGCTCTGCCTGCTGATAGAAGTTTTCCATGATCCTCTGCCTGGAGGAATGTTGGGACCAAACCTGGCACAGTGGAATGAAGTCCCATGTGTCTGTCCCGGGGTGCTGGGACTCTGGGTGGGATAGCAGAGCCGTGGGAAGCGGCCGTGTATCTTCCCACACAGTCTGACAGGCAGGTGGGAGTTGTGAGAAGCCTCTGTGGTCCCTGCCCATGGGTGGGGGAGAGGGCCATTCCCGGGGACATGTATTCTCTAGCCCAGGGCACTGCAGTCACCACAGGGTGCCACAGACAGGCTAGCCGGAGTTGGACCGGGTCTCAACAGCTTTGGGCACCAGGCTAGCTGCTTAGGCTTGGGTGAATGGAGCGCTGGATCTCCTCGGGAGAGATTAGATGCAACTCCTTAATTGAGGGCCAGGTCCAGATGAAGAGACAGTCCATAATTCTAAGACTTTTATTTTCATCATGTGGAGAGTGGCATGAATGGAATTGTACCCCCACCCCTCTGAGAGAGGGGCAGCAGATATAGTAACTGTGAAGGGGCATGGCTAAGCCTCTAGGTGCCTCATTAATATGGGGATGGCTTGGGGCTGTGTGGTCATGGCTCTACCTGAAGGGGCATGGTACATGACCATGACTGGAACCAAAAGCCTTCCGGGAGACTTGGCATAATGTTTCCAGTCGCTTGTGGATTTCGCAGGGTCTCCCAGAGTTTTAAGCCTGTGCTCAACTGGGTACCAGACTGCCTGCACTGTCCCACAGAGGAAAGACTCCTCCTGTCCAGATGCCTACCATTTCTTATGTCTGCACCCAGAATTATGAATAGATCAATGGAATTTTGACTGGGAGAAAGAAAAATCAGCCTTTCAGTTTCCCATCATCTGATTTAACCCAATATCACTTTGTAAGTGTATACCCAACCCAAACTTTGGTCCACTGAAAGCAAGCCAGGAGGCCTCAGTTTTCTGTGGGTAAGTTGTTTCAGCATGCCATGGGGACTGGCCTTGCTATATTTGCATTCCTCCTGCTTGGTTGATTTAGCCCTGTCATCTGTGCTAGATTCTCAAGTTTTGTCCCACCTTCTCAGGCTTTTCAATTTCTCATACTAAATTGGAATCCTCTTTTATGACAAAGTCTGCATGGAAGGGAAGGTATCATGTGCCTCGATATATGCTGAGGACATTTATGTGTTCTGAGAAGTCACTTGGAGGGACTTGGGATGGAGATTGGGTTTCCCAACCTGGACTCCTCTCTGCTACCCAACTAGAGAGTGTTGCTACATCTGTTTCTTTACTTTTTCATGGTGTTTCAACCCAAGCTAGAACTTTCTCTTCTGCTTTTCATATGGTTGCTTTACATATGACACCTCCTTCAAGATACTTGCCCCAGCCCACTTAGATGTCACCCATCTACTTTTTCTGTCAACATGTTGCTCTTTTCCTTCAGTGCCAATTATACCTTGTAGCTTATAGTCTTCTATGCACTCAAGAAGTATTCTACTCATTACTGCCCTAGACATTTGGGGATATTACAGTGGGAAAAGGGAACCAATATTACCCATCTGGCATCTACCATTTTCTTGGGCATCAGGGACAAGCTAAGCCCCCAACGTGACAACCATTGTACCAGCTCCATGTTCTCTTTGCCTCTTGTTAACATACCCCTGAGGAAAAGCTGTATGAAAACGGATATGGATTGCTTGGGTATCATGGATCTCTGTTAGAGCACAGCAGACATTTGGTGCAATACACAAGGTAGACCAGGTGTTTACCATGCCAAATTCTATGATAAGTGAGCACTAAAGATCCAGAGCTGCCTGACTTCTGACCCCTGCTCTAGGAGAATTCAGTCAGGTATGTGTGGAGAGGCTTCTTGGAGACTCTTCCATCCCTTCTCACACCAATAGGACCTTTCTCAACCGCTCTTCTAAAAACTCAGATATTCTGTTTCCTTAATTCTTCTGTCTCACCTCAGGCCTCATAATGTCCCAAACTGGATGGCAGTAGCCAGCTGGTGCCTCTCCACCTCTCTGCTCTATGCCATATTTTTTGATGTACAAGGTCATTGAAAACTTACTATTACGTTATACTGTCCTTTGATCAGTTTTCCCACAGCTTCTTTAAGTCTTCAGGTTAAACCCCCACTTCCTGCTTAGGTAGGGCTCTTGTTTCACCCAGGGTCTCATCTTTGGCTTGCACCCACCTTAGAATTAGCATATCAGGAAGCAGAGTTGCCTTTGGGGAGGTGACATAGTGTAATGGTGGCTGTGAGGTCACAACATACTGGACTTGAATTCTGGTTTTGATGCTATGTAGTAGGCCTGAATCACATTGTTATCTAAAAAAAAAAAAAAAAATGTGTGTCATGTGTGTTTGTGTGGGGATGTGCATGGCATGGGACATGTTGTGGAAGTTACAGGACAAGCTTGGGTTTTAGTCCTTGCCTCCCAATTTGTTTGAAAGAGTTTCTCTTCCCACTCCATATTTTAGACTCATATGTCAACCTGTGAGCCTCCAGAAATTCTTTTGTTTATGCCTCCTATATTGCCAGAGACATTCTTGGATAACAGACAAGTACTGCTGTGTCCAGATTTGTGTTGGTTCTGGGAATCTGAACTCAGGTCCTAATGATTGCAAGGCAAGAGCTTTATCCACTGAACCATCTAACTCCCCAGCCCATGCTGCCAATTCTTTCTGAACTTTTGGTTTTGTTTTGCAAAAAAATGGACATTGTAATAACTGCTCTATTGACCAGGGTCACTCTGAGGGCTAAATGAGCTTATGTGTGTATTAATTCATGGCCAAGATGCCTGGATCATGGCACATATCCAACAATGAGGTAGCACTTCATCATTGTTATCATGATCTCTGTTGTTTGCAGAGCCCTGACAGCTTGCCCACATGGGAACTGGCACCTGCTGTCTGCTCTTTCTAAAACGAACACCCACTGCTTGTCTGCCAGACAGAGTCACCTTCCAGTGTCAGTCCAATCGAGTACATCCAATCTGGGCCTCCTTAGACTCATTAAGCCAACTCAGGAGCTTCTTTTGTGCCCTGTTGCCATGGTGATTTATGCTCTGGGTGTTGTATTTGGCTCTAGTCAATATTTCACATTTTAGGGATCCAGACAGCATGTCTGAAATGGAGATATCCCAATTCTGATGCAGTCAGGGCCAAGAGGGGTGTCATTAAGTACCCAAAAGATGAGTTTTGGGGTGCTAGGTAACATGTAAGGGAGTTCTGAAAATAACAGATGAGAAGCTGAGCTGGTTGGGCATCTGACATCAGGTGAGAACAGGGCCAGTGAAGTCCTAAAGGGAGTGGAACTGTTCCTGTTGAGCCATTGCCTTTGTCTTCTTTATAAGTCTGAACTGATGCTGTGTCTTTCAGGAAATGCTCTAGTGCACATCTTCATTAGGTGCCAGAGAAGAGAACATGAGCCTTACCCTCAGAGGCAGACTTGGCGTCTTCTCCCTACTCACTCTCAAAATTGATTCCAGTAAAGATTTTAATTTTTAGAAATGTCTTGTGTTTATCTCTGTGTGTAATGTATGTGTTTACATCTTCACATGCATGCTTGTGTGTATGTGTATGTGTGCTCCTGTGAATGCACATATGTGCAACTGTGCATGTGTGAGCACCCTTGTGTGTAGGCCAAAGTTTGATATCAGGTGTCTTCCTGATATTATCCATCTTATTTTTAAGACAGGGTCTCTCACTGAACCCAACATTTACTGATTCCAGAAGGCTAACTAGTTGGCAGGGATCCACCTATCTCTGCCTCTTCTGTGTTGGGACTATAGATGTGCTACTGCACCCAGCCTTTTACATGGTTCTGGGAATCAAAGCTAAGATCCTTATGACTGCATGGCAGCACTTGCCCAGTGAGCTCTCTCCCCAGCTTCCCATCCCCTCAACAAGCCATCTTTCCTAGCCAACATATCCCTTCTCTTAGGCAAGTTTTGTACCTCTCCTCTGTATCCTTCAAAATAGTCTGAGTTTCTGACATCAGGCCCCCTAAGAACTTTCACTTACTTCCCAGGCACCCTCAAGCAAGGTCACAGGCCACTGTTTGATTCCCCATTTTCTACCATTTACTCCATGCTTGTGAAAACAGTCTACAAATTGGGTGAAGGCAGAGACAGCTTGTCCCTATGGCCTCTGTGTCCTGAATAGTGTCTCCAATACATCATAAGGCCTTAGGGGCAGGAGTTAACAGATGATCTCATTTCTTTCATGAAACCTTGGGCATCTTTCCTGAATGAGCCACACTGCTCTGCACCTCCCTCCCCCAGAGTGGGAGGCCCTGCTTATTCCTCCTCCCCTGGGTCAACATCTCAGATTGAGCATCAGGCTGCCAGATCCCAGGCTCCAGTCAGGAAGTAAAGAGACATCCAGATTGATGTGAAAACTTGTTAGCAAGTTGTGTGTAATTTTGTAATATTTCTGGTAAGTGCTAATTGCCTGTTTCTTAAATATTTGTGCTTCTACTAGGAAGCTAAGCAATCACAACTGTGAATTTGTTTCCTAAAGCTGATGCCTTCATAGAAGGAGACTGTATTTTTAGGCTCAGAGGGCTCCAAGTTCCCAAGCCTCTTCCTCTACCCAAGCTGGAAGGAAAACAAACAGATCATGAATACCTTGAGGAAGTAAATGTTTCCGTTTTTTCACTAGATTTTAAGCTTTTAAAAATGGAGGAGAATTTTTTTTCTTTTTCTTTTGGTATATATGCTCATGGAGAGAGAGAGAGAGAGAGAGAGAGAGAGAGAGAGTTTATGTACATATGTGAGTGTAGAAGCCAAAAACCAATCTTGAATGTTGTAACTGTGCACCTTTTTGAGGCAGGATCGTTCTCTTTAATATGGCCTTTGCGGATAATGCTAGGCTTCCTAACCAGCAAGCCCTGGGGATTCACACCTTTCTTCCTCCCTAGCTTTTAGATTACAATTGTGCCCCACCAAGCCCTGCTTTTTCATGTAGGTTCTCAAGAAACAAACCTTGGTCCTCAGTCTTACACAGCAAATGCTTTACTGCCTAATCCATTTCTCCAGTATAGAAGAACTCTTAATCTGGGAAGACAACAGCACTGCTTGCCTTCTCCAGAGTAGCATCCCCACCCTCAGGGATGGAGCAAAGATGTCAGCGATGCCCAGAGGTCACAGCAGAGATGATAGATGTTGTCCCTTCATTCAGATGCCTGCTGTCATTCCAGAGGTCATCTGTATATGGCTAGATTCCCAGGCCTGGGCTAAGATATCTATGTTGCATGGAATTTCCCTGAAGCTGGAATCAGCAGAAGGCCAACCTGTAGGATGTAATAAATATGGACACTTTGATCAGTAATGTAGGGTGAAAGAGCCACAGACCTGAGGAGGAAGGAGACGAGCAGGTTTCAATCTAATGATTCCTAAATGCCAGGTCCATGCTGGGTGGTGTTTCAGGGTACCAACTCTTTGAGAGCCCTAGCAATCCAAGCTTGTCCGTGGACAAGAAAATTCAGGTTTACCAAGGAAGGGACTGACTCATCCCAAAGGCCATGGAAGAATCTCACCATAAACTTTGTTTGGTTTGCCCAACCCTGAAGCTGAAGTGACAGTGGAGAATGTCTGATGCATTGCACCTGCATATCATGTAGTAAAGGGGAGGAAAAGGAAATCAGAAGGTTCAAGGAGGGTATCAGAATGTACCCGTGTATAGTCATTAGAACTGAATTATTCAGAGCTTTTTTGAGCACAGGTTCTCCCTATACCTTGCAAGGCATAGGGAGAAGCTGCTGCAATCTCTGTCTTGAGTGAACTCACAGGAGTCAGAATGTAGTTTAAGGATGCTCATGAAGAATTTGGCATGCTGTGTGGAAGATTTGTTATTTCCTACTGAATCAATGAGAAGCCAGGAAGTTGTCACTCTAGTATGTTTTTTATTCCTCAAGTAGAACACTATGCAAGACTTGGAGTCTGGAAGATCACCATGTGCCATGTGGCAGACGAGGAGGGAAGAGTGCTAGGTGGAAGACCTGTGCTGTAAGCAACAGAGTAAAAGAAGATGATGGGGGACTAGATCACAGTGATGAGAGGGGAATGCAGTCAAGGGAAAACTGCAGGAATCTGGGAACTGAGGAGTCTGAGGTGAGAACTGGTGATGATCAGATGTCCTGCCCACCAACACTGGAGAATAAATGAGGTATGGAGGGGTGGGAGGAAGGGTGGAGATGGGGGAAACTGCTTTGAGGTGATAGTATGAACTGAGTACTCATGCTCCCTAATTTGTATCTGGATGCCTTCATCTTTCAGGGTGATGATTCTTAAAGATGGATCTCCATGGAAGTTGTTAAAGTTGAGTGAGAACAGAAGAGGAAGCTGGCCTGATGGGACTTCAACCTTTCCAGAAGAGTATTCATGCTTTCTCCAATGAAAAGCTGCATGAGGATGTGGGTTGAACATGACTGCCTGTGAGCTAGAAGAGAGCACTAACTAGACACTAAAATGTCTAAAGCCTTGACCATCCAATTCTATTAGAAATCATATCTACCTGGTAGTCAAGACAGCTCATCTGTGATACTTTGTTCTGGGAACCTTGGTTGACAAATCTGAGTGGGTTAGTTGAGGTGTGAGAGGGGAAGCCAGCAACAGGAGTAACAACAGAGTTGTATGCCAGAGCAGATGGGCAGTTAGCAGGGTTTAGTTTTAAGTTAAAGCTGGGGGGGGGGGTCAGTGTGAGCAATTGCAAGGACAGACCCTAAGAGGCAGCAACAGTGAGCCATGCAGCTAGTAGGAAGGGATAGCAGAATGTGGTGGACCAGAATCTGGCAGTTTAATCACATCAAGGGGCTCAATCTACCATTTCTTGTTATAAGCAGAGGTGTAAGACTGATGGGTCTCACTCCTCAGATACAATGTCCATGCAGAGACCAGGGATGGAGGAAAAATGGGTCCTGCTAACTGAACCAAGTTCAAAAGCTCCATAATGCCATGAGGCATTCTGTGACTGGGTTACTACCCTCTGTGCCCCTCCTTTAAATGTTCATGCATTGAAAGTTTAGTCCCCAGCCTCTATTTGAGAAGGTACTGGAAACCTTGGGAGGTGTTTCTTAGTTGAGGAAGTAGAGTTAGAGGTGAGTGCTCAAGGAAATCTTATTCCTGTGATCTCCCAGTCTCCATGGTTTCTGTCCACTGTGAAATGAATTGTCTTTGCTACAACCTCCCACTCCCACAGTGTTCTACCGTTCTTGGGACTGGCATCAATGGAGACTGGGGCATTGCATCCTCTGAAACTATCGTTCTTCTGGAGGTTCTTTATGTCAGGTGCTCTGTCATAACAATGAAAACTCCAACACCCCATATTGACCCATCAACCTTGCGATTTTCCATCTAGCCTAGAGATCAAGAGAATGTGAGATGAGGCAGGTTCTAAAACCAGGATCTGGGAGCAAACATGAGCTGTAGGAGACAGATCCAGGTCTGACACAGAGGACAGGAATCCAAAAGACAGGAGTAGAAGACACTGTCTTGGGTGGAAGATAAGATCATGCAAGGGAATTTTTTGTGGTATCATTTCATTGTCAGAGTAGCTCTCAGACCTCCGTCATTATCTGGTATGGGGAAACAGAAGCTCATAGAGACCACATGGTGTTTCTGGGATTGTGGTTCAGGAACCATGCTGACTTTCACCAGGTCTTATCCAATTCCAGAGTCTATTTGATTATGATAGATCCTGCTGTACACAATCTGATACAACCAGTAAGGTTGGAGAGGCCCCTAAAGACACAATGTCCTTCCTAATCAGTCATGGGTCCAGGAAGTCCTTGTGGCACTAGTTTATAACAGGGATCCCCCCCAGCTATGTTTAGACCACAGCCAGTAGGCTCACGGCTATGACTGAAGCACCCATCACTGAACTAGCCACACAGCAGGTGTTTAATCAATCTTGGATGACTGGAACAGAAACACGAGCTAAGGAACATACCTCCAATCTCCAGTGACCTGGACTGCAGACTTCTGCTATACCATCTACCTGATTGTGACAACATTTTGACATCTATAAAGAATTTACAAGGGATTTACAAAGCTACAATTCAGTAGCTTTGAGAAGCCTTTGGTATAGGGGAAAACCATGTGCTTTGAAGCTAGATAGATATGGATTCAAATCCACAAATGTCACTGTCTGGGCTTCTGTGTGACCCCAGTTAGGTTACTTATCCCCTCTGTACCTCAAAAGGGTTGTGTGATAAGAGGTAATGTTTTTCTTATATTTATCTGTGAATTTTCTCTTGAATATAGGCTTAGAAGGAGTGGAGGAATGGGGCAGGGAGAAACCAAACAATAACAAAAATATAAAAAGAAAGAGGAATGGGTCAGTGCTCTCCCCTGCTCTACCTGGATGCTCCCTGGAGCTGCCTCAAGTCTGTCTGTGATGCTAGATGCTCCTGGGATGATGAAAATAAGGCTGCTGGCACACAGTAGGCTCTCAGAAAATGTCATACCTTTTCTTTTTCAGTAAAGTCACCTTACACTGTTCTGATTCCTTTTTCCTATGTGACTAATCTTCACATATTTGGACAAAGCTCACTAATCTCCAGAGGCCACCTCCCCCGACACCATAGAAACATTAGCAGAGCACACATATTTTTTCATGGGGATTGGCTTAAATCCCTACAAATGTGGGGCCCTCTATTGCTGAGCTCTGCTCTCCAATGTCTGATCAGTGCTGAAGAACACATGAGAAGTACCTGGGTATCATTCTGGTAGCTGACATTAAATTCTTTGTTTGTTTGTTTATTTGTTTGTTTATTATTTCACTATCTGTTATGACTTAAGCCAACAGCTCTCCCCATTCCAGATTATTCTGTCTCTCCACTGGTCTTATTTCGTTTAGTTTCAAGGTATTTGTGTCTTATCCAAACCTCAGGACAAGCATGAACTGATTAAGGACATGAAGAGATCAGGGATCATTTCCTCCTCATGAACTGAGACAGTTACTGATGAACATTCACAGGATTTTAGCAACAGGGGATGCTGTGGAATGTGCATCCAAATCCATTCCCATATTCATGGCCATGAGTGACAGAGTTGGGCCCGGATCAGGATCCTGCCTGAGCAGCTTCCTGCCTGGGGCCCTTGCCATCACACAGCTGTTCAGGTGTGCAGAATGGTCTCAGGGCTTAACTTCCTGTTCTACCCTTTGGGTATTCCTATCTTCTTCCCCATGCTCTTCTTAACAGTGAGTGTGGAATCCAGGGCCTCTTGCCTGCTGGCAGATACTCTACCACTGGGCACGACTCAATGGATTTTTCTTTGTCGTTTTATAATTTGTTTTGCATGTGAGTTTGTCTGCATGCATATGTGTGTACAACATGCATGGCTGGTTTGTACAAGTCTAGAAGTGGGTGCCTGATAGACCAGCCCTGGAGTTAATGGAAGGTTCTGAGGTTCCATGTGGATGCTGGGAAAGCAGTGAGTACTCTTAACTGCTAAGTCATCTCTCCAGGCTAACTTTTCAGGTTTTAATTTTGAAACTGTGTTGCCTAGGCTGTTCTAAAATTTACCTATTTCCTAGAAAGGCTTTGAATGTGTGATCCCCCTGCCTCAGCCTCCAGTGTAGTTAGAATCAAAGGCCTACAACCAACCGAAAGGCTAGACTTCTCTTTCTCCTCCTCCTTGTCTTCCTCCTCCTCCTCCTTGTCCTCCTCCTCCTCTTCCTCCTTTTTTTCCAAATATCATGATCTCTACAGATTGTTCTGTGACTGAGGCTGTGCTAATATCTGTTTCTCTGGGTGAAGAAACAGAGCCTGAAAAGTCCCGATGGATACTGCAGAGCAGCAAAGTAGCAGAGAAAGTATTTGTACTTAGCATTGGTTACCGAGACATCCTGTCCAGTACTCTGCCTCCCCTAGACTCAGGCTTCTCAGTCTGGAAAGAGTACACTGACTGTCTTTACTCTGGTAACACAGTAGAGTGAGCATTAGTATTACCGACTAGCCTCCCATTAGCTATTGAGTTGCTGCAGTTCTAAATCCATGAATCTGTAACTGAGAGCTTATTTGGAGAAAGTCTTTGCAGATGTCATTGGGATAGGGGCAAACTGCATGGGGAGTTGGGCCCCTAACCCAACACTGCTGGTATCCTCATGAGAAGACATACACAAAAATGTGTATGATGACAATGGCAGAGATGGGAGAAATGAGTCTATATGCTAGGGGGGTACCAAGTACTGTTAGTCTACTAGATGTGAGGAAAAGTGAGAAAGGATGCTACTAGAGTCTCAGAGGGATCATGTCCTGCTGTCATCGATACCAAATTCACCACCTTCAGACAGGAACACATGTGTTCAGGATCACACTGCTGTTGCGTTAAGGGACCTGGTTTGTTTTGGTTTATGTCCTAGTTTTGGACACCCAGCAACTCTTGTGTTCCCAGGGTAGAAACAAAACAGGTCCTGGTGTGCAAAGATGCTTTGGTGCACCAGGTAGGTATTGGGTATGCCAGTCACCCTGAGGACATATTTTTTTCCTCTGTCTGCTGACCTGGGTCTCTAATAGCCACTGGATCATTCTTAGAACTTAGAACCCATTTCCCCAGAAAAATGTTTGCTCTTTTTTTTTTTCATTCCCACTATGTGGGTGAGCCACCCTCTTGCATTAATAAATATTTTTCTGTCTCCAGACAAGAATGGGACCACCTGGGGCAAAGGCTGGGTCTGATACCTGAAAGATTTTACTCTCTCACAGCATGACTCCTTCTGCCTTCTTCCTGGGGCCAGTCTTTTGACCAATAGGAGATCTGGGAGCTCATGAAGGGTGATAACATGGATATCTTATGGACCCCAGAGTATGCCATTTCTTTACATCAGTTAGTAAAAGGAAGGAAGAATCCTATCTGCCTCTTCCCCAGTCTATCCACAATAGTGGCTATTTGTCCTCCGAGTTTGACACAATCACTCATTTATCACACGGTAGTTTGGGAGGCCAGTGGCCCCAGTGTATAGATTTCAAAAATCATGAGACTCAGCAAGTATACAAGGTATGAATTAGAGGCAAACCCATGTCCACAGCTGGCCTGGGATATCCTGCACACAAACTGATCTGTCCCAGGCAATAATCAAAATTTTCTAGCACAATGGGTCACTAAACAAAGACTAAGATGGAAGGTCAGAAATATCAAATAATGTGTCTAAGGAGAGGCAGGGAAGAGGCCAGAAATTGAACCTAGGCTTCATCCTTTGCAGATGAAGACCCCAGTCTCCTCTTCCCTGGCTGAGCCTTGCCAGGTTCCTTGAAAGCAGCCTTCATATGAAGCCTTGAATCCCAGGAAGCTGCCACTGCTGTAGCCCTAGAAGAGGAGCCACATTTGATGATGAGTTCTGATGATGAGTTCTGGGACAGAATTATCTGTCAGGCTATTGGAAGAGAGATCCTTAGAGGTCTGCCCCACCCCAAGGGCCAAGAGAAATGAAGGAGCTAGGACCACTGTGGGACTATCACACTCTAAATCTGGAGCTAGGCCACATGCCCAGGGCAGAGACATTTCTTGAGTCCTTTTTGGGTTACTTTGTTAGGTATAGGGGGTCACTGAATGGTCCTCCAAAGCAAAGTTCCAGCCCAGTGAAGTACAAGAGAGCCTGATATCATGGCTCCCTTAATGAGACTTCCTTGGCCTGGAAAAGGTATTTATTTTGTCTATGAAGATGCCCATGTCTCAGATAGTTCTGACCATGTGGAAAGGCCACCAAAACGCTTATGTTGTCTCAATGGGAAGTTAGACTGATAGGGGGAGAAGTCACCTAGAGTAGACACTGTGAGGTGGAAGTCATAGGGTGTTTCAAAGAAGCACATGTTTAGTAGGGAGAGCCAGGTATACAGGCATAGAGCCTTTGTTTGACATTGCCCAAGGCTGCTCAGTCTGAACACTTCACATAACTTCACTATGAAGTTTGTTACCCTTAGCTGGGGCAGAGTGAGGTAGATGGATTATTGCATTCATGAGGAGCACCACAGGACACTGTGCCTATAGCACTGGGGCTACAAACTCTACAAACTCTATGAACTGGTCTGTATCCCCAACTTCCCATCCAGACATGGCATATCACTTACATGTAAAGGACTGTCTTCTGGTCCCTATCCTGCCCACCATCCTCAACTGTCAAGGTCTCATAGCCCCTTTCCAGATCGAAATATTCAAAGGCCAGCTTGATCAATTAGAGGACTGAGCACAGTGTTAGGGACCTGGCAGTAGCTGTGATAAAGTCTAGAAGCTTCATTACTTCCTAATATACCCCAAATTTCTGGTGGGTCAACTCTGGCACACACTGTCTATTTCTGTGCCATCCTGAGAAACACAGATATCCCTCCACAGATTGTATGGCCCCTGGAGTTCCCTGATAGCTCTGAAGATGTTTGTGGCACATCTGGCCAGTTCTGGCAGTTGTCAAAGAACCACCAGGCACAGCTGGCAGACTACAAGATGATTAGAGTCATTCCTCATTCTTTCATGGACAGAAATCCCCTCAGGCTCAATGGCAGAGACTTGGAGAAAACAACCACCCCTTTCTGCTCTTTTTTTACCAACAGTTTTCCACTTCTTCTGTTGGTTTAATTGCTGACTAAATGAATGTTCTTGGAAGGAGATTTCAATAAGATCTATCTATCTATCTATCATCTATCTGTCTATCTATCTATCTATCTATCTATCTATCTATCTATCTATCTATCTATAAGCTTGCCTTATCCTCATGTTCCACAAATATTTGCTAAGCAGCTGCTATATACCAGGCCAGGTTGGGTTCTTCCACTAACTCAACCCTGTCCTAGCCATACATGGATGTCATTAGTATACTATACTGTCTCTGCTTTGCTTAAGTTAGGGGTTCCAAGAAGTACACCTGTACTGTAATTATAGGTACAACAGTAAGGGGGATCATGGAGTAAGAGGAGCCTGTGGTGAAGATAGGAGGGGTGCTCTCATGACTGAGACCTCTGAGGGAATTCTGAAGTCTGTGGAGGACTCCCATCAGACCTTAAGGGTAGCTACAAGGGACAGTGGATGCTCTGAGAGGGAATCCAGTGCACAGAATTTGAGCTACAGAATAGACAGAATATTCTAGAACAAACTGTAGACAACAGGTCCACAGACAGCAGGCGTGTCAGCTGCCTAACTCTGAAGACTGTCTGGCTGGACCTAGAGAACAGAGGTGACTCCTGAAGGTTTAGAACCACAGAATTTACCTAGACCTTAGTTGAAAGCCCCCATCTACCCATATGAGCTTTCTCCTGAGGGAGGTGGCATCAGCCTGGTTGCTGGCTCAGAACTGACTGGCAGTTGTGGCCTGGGTAGTGAGGAGGATTGAGGCCTTTGGTAGAGGAGCAGTAAAGGAGATAGAAGAGATGTCAGGCCCTGGTGACATTTAGGGATGTGTGACTGGGTGGATGTGGGGACAGGGATGGGAGGGAAAGTAAGGGAAATCAAGGATGACTGACAATCCTGGGCTTGGGCTGTGGGGTGGTGTGTGGGGCCAACTGCAGATACACAGAACCAATGGTCACTTTTTGACTCTTTCAATCTCATGCTAATCTTTCTGGGAAACTGAAGCTGCTTTTTTGCTGTTGACACTACAAGCCAAGGAGGACAGACTACCTAGGTTAGTTTTCTCTGATTATGATGGGTGCTTTCGTCATATTTCTCTGTTCAAAGCAGCCAGCCCAGCACCAAGGTCTATAGGCCAACCACTCTTACTCCTATTACCTTACTTATTACAGAGGCAAACTAATGTTGCCCACACTGGGGAGCCTGGTACCCTCGTCAATGACCCCTCATCTTGGGCATGGGTTTCAAAGAGGAGATCAACACCAGGGGAATATTCTGGAGCACCTCAGACAGTTTCTAAATACGTAAAGGAAAGAACCATCACACTGGTTAGGGGAAGCCCAGGGATTTCCTGGCATAAATGAAGCCCTGGCTGGCATTTGGAGAACAAACATTCTTAAGTTCAGCTATTGGTCGTGGGTGATAAAATATGCATCAGGATGGAGGGAGAACAGCAGTGTGGGAACAGTGTGACTTTTCCAGCGATGTCTGTGTGCATGTGCATGGTATGTGTGTGTGTGTGTGTGTGTGTGTGTGCCTGTTTGTGTGTCTCTGATTATGTGTGTCTGTGTATCTGTGCATGTGTGACCAGGCTATCTCTACAGCCCCTGTCCAGAGATGTCTAATTAATCCTATTATCTAAGTATGTTGAAGACAGAGGTGGTGATTCAGTAGAAGGAGCGAAACTACGAAAGGCTGTCTGTCATGCTAAGGATTTGAGGTTGTGTCCTAAGCAAAACAGGGAGCATGTTGCAAGCCAGAGCTTGATGTGAGGTATCTGCAGCAGTTGCCATCCAAGAGACAAGTTTCTCACTTCATCAAGAACCTGCTAAGGAAGGAGGCACCAGTGAGATGGGATGAATGCAATGGTCCAAAGTGGGTGGGGATTCCTTCTTCACTTCTGTCCTGAATATTTTCTGTTGGATGAATGGCATCATAAAATGCCCCTCTCTATTCAGGTTAGAATCTCATCTACATATATCATCCTCCACAAATGCTGCTATGTAAAGTGATTCTGGGATTGTGGCATCCTAGACTACATATTGAGAGCTCTTCCACATCTGTTCCCTCACATGGCTGGTATGGCCCCTGAACGCCTTTGTGTAGACCATCTTTCACATGCTCATGTTTGAACACTTGGTAACCAGTGGGTGGCAGTGTTTTGGGAGGGTTTGGAACCAGACAGGAGGAAGTAGGTCACTGGGGGTGGGAGTTGGAGTATACAGCCTGGCCTTGCTTTCTGTTCCAACTCTGGTTATTTGAGGTATGAAGCCAAGCATACTTTCTTAGAGTGCTGTGCTCTCCAATCTCAAGTTGTGAGCTAAGAGAGCACATCACAACTCTTACTACTCAGGTCAAAGACCTGGTCATAGTGACAAAAGCAGGGGCTGGTCACCATCAGAGTGTGTCCAATTCTGCCACTCTCATCCCTGCTCCCCTGACAATTGTCTCTGCCCCAGGGCTCACCACCTCTGTACCCATATCCATGGTTCCTATCCACACTCTAGGCATATGTAGAAGCAGGGAATGTATCCAATAGCATAGTGCTTTCCCAATTTCTTATGATTCCAAGCTTGGGCATAGGGACATACCTCTGATGTACTAGGCAAAGATCTTTGAGTGCCAGGCATGTCTTTCAATCATTAGACTCCATTAAACAACAACAACAACAAAAAGAATTTAAGTATTTTATGTTTAACAGATTATATTTTAACCTCAGACAACTAGATGGAGAAAAATACTTTCACAATAAGCTGAGATCTAGTTCAAAGATCGCTGACAGGTTTTTTGTTGGTGCTCTTGGTATTTTTGCTTGGTTGTTCTTTTTGTTTTTGTTTTTGTTTTGTTTTTGCTAAATCTAATGGATAGTTTTCACCTGAACTCAATAAAGCTACTCTTTGAAGAAAAATAAAAAGAATGCAATGGACAGTTTATAGAGTTGACTTCATTTGTTCAGTGGCTAGCACAGGATAAATTACAGTACAAGCTATTATTGTTATTAATGATAATTTAATGCATTCGGATTTACATTCTTTTGCTTCAAGATACAACATCAACATCTTTGCTGAGCTTGAGGGTACCACAGGGTGTGGATCCCACTTGCTTTTCCTTCAGCAGTTGATTCAGTTTTGGGGAATTACTTGCATTCTCAGAGGTGTTCCAAACCTCAGTACCTTTGCTGGGCTCACTCAGCTCCTTCCTGTTTACCTATCCCTTAAGACCCTGCTCAACCATCTCCTTGGTGAAAACATCCATGCCATTCAAGTTAGTGACTTTTTTTCTGAGTTTCCCATAAGTAATCTGGCCACCCTTTCAGCCACACTTCCCTGTACTCCAGCTTTTAACTTATACACCAGCCTTCATTTCTAAATCAGAAGACATAAAATGGCCAAGCAGATGGCCATCCCTTAAAACAGACTGTGGATTTAGCTGCTTTGCTCTTCTGCTGAAGAAGATGTCCTTGGGTGACTTCCCAGGTACCTTTTTCAGGAACAATTTAGACAGTATGCATGTTCCTCTTTGTCAGCAGAAGGCCAATGTACTTCCCCACCTTCAGCTTTGAGACTGCAGCTCATGCCCTCCTGGTTGCAAGACAAGTTTGTGTTCTCTGCCTCATCTCCCACCTGGCATCAGGACTCTGGGGGATCTTTGAGATCTATAGACAAGGGACCAGCTTCCAGAGAAAGCTCATTCTTGTGCTCTCAGCTCATTTGCTCTTCCTTAGCCACTTCTGGAATCATATCCAAGCACTGCAGTGATGCTAAGAGCAACCTTTTTATGGGCCTTCTCTTCAGAGGGCCTGGCTCCAGGAACCCAGACTGGAGCAACCACTTCTTTGACATATGGTGGAGGGGGCAATCTGGAGTCACTAACCTCCATTTATTGTTGGAGTTTGGCCTAATGAGTGGGACACAAACTGATCACCAGTGAATTTTTAAGTCTTATCCAACCAAGATTTACAACTATCCCAAACTTTAAGTTCAAAATGAAACCATGGTAATGTCTTTGACTGTTGGGAAAGAACCCTCTGGCCAGCCATTTAATACATGTACAGTAGTAAGCTTTGTGGTCTAGCCTTAGTCCATGTGGCTGAGGCAGCCTTCCCTGTTGATCAGGTTTATTACAACACATTGCAATAAAATATAAATATTTCCATGTAGGATGCTGTGTGTTTGAACTGGCTTTCTTTGTTTAGTGCTTTGACCTTTGTCACTTAACCTAAAGAATTTTGAAGTATTGGCTAAAACTTAAAAACAAAAACAAACTTAAAAGCACTTTAACTTATATAGACTGAAAGTTATCCTTTGTTAACTCCAATGTGGAAGCCCCCTAGGACTTTATTAATGGACAGGCCTGTTCTAAAAGATAGTCCTAATATGAGAGATATAGTGTCCTTATAGGAGGAGGAGAAAAGTGAAAAGGAGGAGGAAGAGGAGGAGCAGAGAGAGGAGGAGTTAGTAGTCTTAGAGAGCTTCTCTTTATGTACAGAGGTATGCTAAAGAGAGGACAAGTTCAATAGTGGCCCACAAACCAGACTTCGTCCTCTGCAGAAATCAAATCTGATATCACTCTGATCATACTGTTTGCCCTGCAGAACTTCACGGAAATGAATGTCTGCTGTCTAAGATCCCTGAAGGTGTGGGGTCATTTTGTTGGAACAGTCAAAACACACTAAAAGTAGAAAGAGTTTGGAGCTGCTGCATAGCAAGTATGGGGACCCTGACAATGACTTGGAGCACACAGCTCACCTCCATCCTGAGGAAGGCCAAGGAGTAGTGCAGCTGTTGGTTTGGGAACTTTTGGAGATGGAAGTACAGGTGCCAGACGTGAAAGCTCCCCAAGGTCGGGACACTCCTGCACAATGTAGCATTGGGGATGAACTAAAAACCAGATTGTCTGCTGTCACTTGGGACCATCTGACCTGTGAGTGGATCAAGAAGATCTAGAGCCCAGATCTTAACACTGAAAGGACAGAAAGCAAGACTTCTCTTGATCATCCATGAAGATGAAGGCCCAACACATGACTCTGAGGCCTTTTTGTTCCTTAGGCAGTTTGAAACCTCTAGGATGAAAACTTAAATCTGAAGACAGTAATAACCAGAGGTGCTCCCAGCAACAGGAACTGGCTATGGGGACTATTACCATCTTTCTAAGGAAACAAAATGTTCTTCCCTGGCCTCAAATAATCCCCAAATTTATTATTCTAGTCATATAGTCAAAAATTACACATCACAGATAGAACCATGGTTCTGGGATTCATGGGAGGTGAAATCTGAGTCCCCCTTCACCCCCACAACCCAGAATCAAATGTACATTCTTAATACTAGCAAACACAGAATGATAAAAAGGCTTCATTACAAACTGATAAAGGCTCCAGGCATATGAGGAATAAGAAATGTGATCAAAAACATGTTAAAAAGGACACATGATGGTGTCACATGTGGAAGCTATTTACATCAGGTCTTCAGTAGGTGACTTTTACAGCTAGGAAAAGAATATGTGAACAGGAGTAAGTAGGAAAAATATAATTAAAAGAAAGAGAGGACAGAGAGAAACTCCTTTAAAAAGAGAAGAGAGGCAATAGAGACCAAGAAACAATAAGAAATACAATGGCTAAACACTTCCAGGATCAGAGGAAAGTCACAAGCCACTGTTTCAAGAAGCTTGGTAAGCTCACACAGCAAGATGTGTAAGATGCCCACATCTGGACACAGGGCAGTGAGGCCAAGCAGAAGGTCATGAATCAGACACAGAGGACACCATGGAAGGAAATGGTGACAACTAAGAGAGCAGAAGTCAGAAGATAGCAGACTGGTCAAGGGACATGCCAAGACAAAAGAGAACTAAGAAAGCTTTCCAGTGATAGGACCATGAGTTCTAAAGCATGGAACTGGAGATGGAAGAAGTTAATTCTGTGGGGTAGAGTTGTGATAGAAGTGATTGGAAATAAAGAGGTGGTGAATAGGCAAGCACGACCAAACCAGAAGCCAGATCCAGTGCTGGCTCATTAAACTGTAACACTGCAGAGTGGAGAAGGCAGTTGGTGAGGGAAAACATGCAGCAGAGAAAGGTGGGGTTTTTCAATGTGTGGTGTTTTGTGATCCCTGACTTCTGAGGAAGGAAAAAACATAAAATTAGAGAACATGGGGCTTACTAAATATACACCTTCATATTTCTGAAGTAATTTAGATTAGTTCTAAAAGAATTGTGTGGTTAAATATTACTAAAATGATTTCGCTAATTACAAGATTTTTAGTCATATTTTTATGCACTAAACAAACAAACAAACAAATCAAGCAGAACAAGTAAAAGTTGAAAGTAACAGGATAGAATAGACAAGATGGACACCAAAAGAAACTTGAGCTGTAATGGAGACACATTTACTGAGAGCCAATAAAGAGATCTTAAGAAAGCAAAAAGGCATACCATGATCATGGACCAAAGGACTCAGCACCAACAAATCAGACAGAATTCAAGTGATTCAGGCAGGTTCCTGTGGACCCTGGCAAGATTGTTACAGTTTTAAAAAAATAACAAAACAACACAAACAAAAAACTCTGAAATTGAAAAAAAAAAACAAAAAGTCAAAATGAGCACATGAAAGGTTGTGAGTAACAGAAAAGAAATGTATACGACCTAGATAAACGGTGAGGGAAGTTCATTAAAACAAGATTACAAGGGCTAGAGAGATCGCTCAGTGGTTAAGAGCAATGGATGCTCTTCTAGAGGCCCTGAGTTCAATTGCCAGAAACCACATGGTGGCTCATGGCTATCTATAATGGGATCTGATGCCCTCTTCTAGCATGTACCACATATGTACACAGAATACTCATTTATATTAAAAAAAAAAACCAAAAAACAAAAAACAGCCTCCACAAGATTATACTTATATGCAGTTTGAATGCTGATACCTGAAGCATTCTACTCTAGGGATATCCAGTTAAGCATAAGCAAGCATAATAATAACAAAACCACTTCAGGCTATAGCTGTGTCTGTAGGTGCTGGGGTTGGGAGGATTGGTTTGGGTAGAACACCATCAAGATAACTGATTATTTCTTAACTTTCCATTTCTCATGCTTGGACATGGCTACTTAGCATTTGGTAGATTATATTTTTCTTATTTCTTTTTACTTATTCAAAACCTAGTAAAAGAGAATAAAGCTCTCTGCAGAGAAGCTATCCAGGATGTTCTTGGGTTTGCAGTCCATTGTAGGCAATCGTTCCCTAACCTGCACCTGTCCACAGGACCCTGACAACCACCAACTCTGGGAGACTTACCTTGGCAGGGTTGAGTACTGTGATGGTCCACACAGTGTGTTTTGTTGTCATACTGAATGGGGAAGTTGGGAGAAATGATGATGCCTGAGGGACCTCAGAGGAAGGCATCACACATGCAGGCTGCAGAGAGATGAGACAGACACTTCAGTTTGCAGAAAGCCCAGTCTTTCCTGTCTCACACACACAGCCCAGAAGAGATGCCACCTTGACCATCTCTCCTCAGGAACCACCTGTTCCTACATCCATGCCCACCTTTCCCAGCTGACTCAGAGGGAAGTCACAGTGCCTGAAGCCAAGGCAGGCTCAACACTCTCCTTACGTCTACTTCTCCTCCCCAACTCCACTGAGATAAGGCAGCTCACCTTCCTAAAGAGTGATAAGATCAGGGCTGGGTGGGTCACAGGAACCTAGGGATATACAAAGCACTCTGCTCCATTTCTATCTGAAGCCTATGTCTCCAAACCAGTTGAATGCTACACTGAACCCATAGACTTCTTATCTAGTAGCCTGCCTCCAACTCTTCTGCTACCAACTTGCAGGCTTCCTGAACTAGAGTCTCAGGATGTCCTTGTGAAAGCCATCCTAATGGGTATCAGAATGTATGCCTGTGCCCAAGGACTCTGCCAAAATGCCTGACTCAACCCAGCTCCAGGCACCAGAGTAGCTTCAGAACCAGCCTCTTGCTTCCTTCACCCATCCCTGACTCAGCCCATGCTTTGAAACAGACTTTTGGCTGGAAGCATAAAGATACAAGGTGAATTAGAAGTTCTCTCCTCAAGTAGATATTGCATGGGGCCAGCCCCTGCAGAATGGGGTTCTTCTTTCCTGTTGGTAATTCTTGAGGCAGCAGAGAGGGAAGAGCATAGGCAGAGGGTAAGACTTTGTCTTACAAGATATTCAGGGTTGCTGTATAATAATAAAATGTCTACTTATCTAAGGCTAAGTTACTGTGCTACTGTAGCTGACCTGCCTTCCGTGATCCTCTGAGGCCAGAAACAGCAGTTTCTGGTACTTAGCACCTCATCCTAAAAGCAGCAAAGGATTAAGTAAATAGCCTTTGTACTATCTCAGTGGGAACTGTGCAGCTCTAACTTTCAACCTGCTAGTCTGAAGTCCCAAGCAGAAAAAGGAGACACTTAGAGAAGTGGTTATAGAGTTTATTACTAAGATGTAAAAAGGTTCCTATGAAAGCTACCTAGGGGGGAAAAGCAGAATGATAAGAAGGGAAAAGGAAAAAAATTCTAGTAGGGGAAAAATTCTTCTAAAGGAAAAAGTTCTAATACTAGGGGGTGGGGAGAAGGAAAGCATTCTACTCTATCTGGGGAAAGACAAAAATTTCTACACTATCTCTTTTTGTCTTCGGTACTTATACAACTTTCAGAATACATGATCACATGTTACAAAGTTCATCACAAGTTCACACAAAATATCAAATCATAAACTGAAATAGAAGTTTACAACAGAGAATGTTTACATGCATATCCATTAGGAGTAATTATCTGGCTAAACACCCTACTCAACAGGTTCACTGAAGGTTTAAAGCCAGAACTGAGTTATAACTGAAGTTTTATATAGATAAACCCAGTCAATATTTTATCTTCTGTGCTAGAACCTGTAATAAATCACTAATTCCCTTCTTATGACCTTCAGTTAATTGTTTTACAACTTCTTGAAATGTGTTCTGAGGAGGAGAAAGTCTGGTTACTATCTAAGAGCAATTAACTGCTGACACTTTGGAGTTCTCCTTGAAGTTTTGACTATCAGAAAAGGACCTAGTAGCAGTCCCACTATAAAAGAGCTTAATAATCACTGATATAATTTTAGGAATTCTTATAGGATCATCATTAAGACTTCAGTCATCTATTTGTCTATATAGCATCACTACAAGACAGTACATCTTTGTGGATCTGCAGAGATCTGCTACAAAGGGGTGTGCTACTACTTAGTGATTGTTATATATGTTTAATAATAACAGGGAAAGCATATTAATAGCAGGAATCTTTCCTAAAATGAATCCCTTACAGCCTTGCTTAATAAGGGTGCACCTGTCACAGATTATATAATAATGTGAAGCAGGTCATTTCAGAAGGATCACCTGTTAGTTATTAGGTTGTCCCATTATGGCTCCTGACAAGATATAAAGTATTGTCAATCAAAGCCTAATCTAATTAAGCTTTTTTAAATAGCATCAAAGCTAATTAGACTAAGGGGTGATGGATCTCATTTAGTGTTCAATGTTGGTTCTAGGTGTTTGCTTCCTTTTAAGAAAGGTGTACGGAGTCATATCAACCCCATTGTTCAACATTAGCACACAGTTATTTTAATGAAGGGTTTCTGAGCCTGCTTTATCACTGCCTACATGGCAATTCATCCCAATTGCAGGCAGAGTGCCTAACAAAAACTGAGTGTGTTAACACAAGAGGCCTAAGCATGTGAAATGTGTGTGTTGTCAGACTTCCCTTCTGTTGATGACCTCTCACTTCCTGGTGCTGCTCTTTATGTGGAGCCAGAAAGGAAAAACCTTTCCCAGGGAGCCCCTCCCAGGGGTCTGGGTAGCTGGCTCCAAGACACCCAGGTGTAATGAATCAATCACTTCTTGTTCATTGCATGCAGTTTCCCAAGCTCAGTAATTCCAAACTTTATTAAACATCTGTTATTACCCAGCCAGAATGTGGACCAAGAAATATGTCAACAGGGTCTTTGCTTCTCTCAAGGACCACAACTAATGCTGGAGGCATACATGAGACCCTGGGAGCCCTCACAGGTGATCTGAGCAGCTGTAATTACAGGGCTGTTTTGAGGGTCTCTGGGTCATCACAGATGGTTTTGTGTCCCGCGCTACCGTCTCGCCAGCAAGAACGACGTGGCACACAAAGGATCCTTCTGCAGTAAAGCTTTAATGCATCTTGAGAGGGAGAGCATAAGCTTGCCAAGAGTGGAGACCCCGAACAACAGAACGCCCATCCCTTATATAGGTCACAGCGCTTGCCTGGGATGTGGAGCTTCCCCATTGGCTCCCGCACATCAGGCCAGATGCCGCCACGAGAGAGGCTGAGACTCTGAGGTGGAAAATTACCAGGTACATGCACACTAGCCTGTTTACAACTTGTCCTCGGTCGGATGTAGGCGCCATCTTGTAATGGCGAATGTGGGTGCGAATCGGGCGGCTCCCCACATCTCCCCCTTTTCATTTCTGTAAGCAAAGTAGGACACTCTTAAGAGGGCGGAGACAGAGGTCAAATCCCCTGACCAAAAGGCTGGGCCTTGTACAGGAGACGACCCCTAAGCTCATGCGCGCCGAGGTCTTCCTGACCCGCCCAGTGCCGTTTTTTAGAGGGAGGGAAACTAGGGCACTCAACCCTCATGTAGATGACATATCTCCCAAGGCGGCCCACAATGATGATCGCCTTGTGCGATGCTTTGCTCGACATCCCTCAAGAGCTGCTCAGACCAAACACTCTACCCAGTGCAATGAGACTAGACGCACAGGTGTGCAAGAACTGGCTGGCTGGCGACCTACTGCTATTGCTTAAGCATGGACAGCCAAACACCGGCCGGGGCTCCTTGTTCTAAGGCAATAAGTGCCTGCGCAATGACCACCTTGTCTCTTTTAGTCTGGGCCCTGAGTTTGCAGATGAGCCATAGGAGCAACACCAACCCACAGCAGAGCGCTGCTCCAAACAATCTCACCCCCACCCATTCCTTGAAATAAGAAATTGCCGAAGAAATCCATGAAGAGAGGACCTCTGTCAAGGACAGGTCGAGATGGGTAGAGTTGATCTGAATAATTGCTGTCCGCAGTTCTCGCAAGGTTTCATCAAATTTAAGGGTCCAATTCTGTAACATATACTGTGCATCATGCATCACCGGCATCGGCAGTGGGAAGGTGGACATAATTCCCCAACGCAGTTCTTCTCGAGCCATCGGGGTGCTCGTCATCATCAGCAGGATCAGGCAGGGCAGTCGGACCCTTTGGTTCTGCTGGGCATTCCACCTCATTTCTTTGTTCTATCACCCTCCTGGTGAGCCTTTCAGGGATCCAAAAGGGGTTCTCTTCTTTCTGTGGAAAAACACATACAGCTCCCCTGGATCTTATAAGAATAGGATCCGGTCCTTTCCATTCATTAGATAACACATCTTTCCATTTTACCATTTCTCTTGGTCTATCTGGCTCTGAGCAGTGACGCTCGGCCGCTGTTTGTCCCTGTTCATCTAGGTTTAGAAAATTTAAAGTAAATAGTGCCATAGAAATCATAGTCCTCAGCACTGAAGGGAGGTCCTTCATCATTCCCCCTTTTTGTTTTATTAAGTAAGACTTTAAGGTGCGGTGGGCACGTTCCATGATGCCTTGCCCTTGAGGGTTGTAGGGCAGGCCAGTCAAGTGGGTTACATCCATCTGATGGCAGAACTGCTTGAATTTTTGAGAAGTGTAGGCTGGCCCATTGTCTGTTTTAAGGACCCTGGGTTTGCCCCAGGCACTCCAGGCCTCGAGACAGTGCTGAATTACATGGGAAGTCTTCTCTCCCGATAGGGGAGTGGCGTGCAAAGCACCAGAGCAAGTATCAATGGAAACATGCAAATACTGGAGTTTCCCAAAAGAGGTGACATGGGTAACATCCATTTGCCAGACCTGTAACGGTCTGATGCCTCTTGGGTTGATCCCCACATGAGGTATAGGTAAAAATTGACAACAATTGTGACATTGGGTAACTATTTCTCTAGCCTCTTTTCTAGTCAGGGAAAATCGACGGCGTAGTGTCTCAGCCGTCACATGAAACCGCTCGTGGAAGGTCTTGGCGGTTTCCAAATTGGAAGACATGGCAACTGCAATCATTTTTGTAGCTTTGTCAGCCAGGTCATTCCCCTGTGCCATAGGGCCAGGTTGACCTGAGTGTGCCCGTATATGAGTTATACGGGTGCCGCCTGGCTAACAAGCAAGTTTGGATTTTCTGAAAGATGGAAGCCACTTTACTGGATGGCTTAATAATTCCAGCAAGCTCAAGGTGATTAACTGCATTGACTACATAACTAGAATCAGAAACAATATTTACAGGATCAGAAAAGTTCTGTAATACGTCTAGAACCACCAAACATTCAATAACCTGGGGGGAGGTTTCTTTATACTCTTTTGAGACAACCTGAGTGCCAATCACATAGGCTCCGATCCCCGTCTTGGAGCCATCAGTATAAACTACCAAGCCATTTGATAAGGGCACAGGGGATGTCACGCGAGGGAAAACCACAGCTTGGGATAAGGCAAAGTGCAAAATAGGGTGCCGGGGATAATGATTGTCTATCTGTCCCGGA
This sequence comes from Rhynchomys soricoides, assembly GCA_019843965.1. Lineage (NCBI taxonomy): Eukaryota > Metazoa > Chordata > Mammalia > Rodentia > Muridae > Rhynchomys > Rhynchomys soricoides. The sequence goes on from JADRCH010003920.1 coordinate 37,431, forward strand.
AATGAGGTCATCAATATGGCCCATTCATTGGAGGCAGCTGTCAGGGTCTGGACCTGAGGCAAAGTGTACGGGACTATTAGCGCTTCTGGATGTCTCCCAAAGTGAGTGAGGGAGGCCTTAAGTCCCCGCAAGGCATGTTGTGCCACGGCATCGGGATACCAGTCAATGATTTTTCCTGGTGAAGCATTAGGGTGGATCCACAAGAGTGGGCCATTTTGCCACAGCACGGCAGTAGGCAATCCCTTTGTCTTAAGAAGGCACAAGGAAAAAGGCAATGTATCATCAAGGCGTGTCAGTTGGGCTTCCTGTATGGCCTGCTCTACTAGCTGCAAGGCCTGTTTTGCTGGAGAATTGAGGGACCTTGGAGAGGTCAGGTGGCTGTCACCCTCAAGGATGTCAAACAGTGGCTTCAGGACTATGGAGGGAATCTTTAAAAAAGGCCTGAGCCAGTTAATATCTCCTAATAATTTTTGAAAGTCATTAAGGGTCCTTAAGTGGTCCCTTCTTATCTCTACCTTTTGTGGGACAATCTTATCAGGGAGGATAATTGACCCTAAAAAATGTCCCGTGTCAGAAATCTGAACTTTGTCAGCGGCGATCTGTAGACCCCAGCGTGACAAGAGGGACTGTAATAAAGGATAGGCTCTTTGCAAAAGTGTCAAATCTTTATGGCACAGAAGCACGTCATCCGTATAATGAATCAAAATCAGGGAAGGAAATTGTCGCCTCAAAGGTCTCAAAGCTTCTTGAACATATAACTGACAGATGGTGGGGCTATTTGCCATGCCCTGAGGCAAAACCTTCCATTGAAACCTCTTATCAGGCTCCACATGATTAACCGAAGGGAGCGTAAATGCAAAACGGGGTTTATCTAAGGGATATAAGGGAATAGAAAAAAAGCAATCTTTAATATCTATAATAACTAGGCTCCAACCTTTGGGTAAGACGGAAAGGACTGGAAGACCCCTCTGTACTGGGCCAAAGGAATCCATCTGCTTATTGATGGCTCTTAGGTCATGGAGCAGCCTCCATTTGCCCGACCTTTTCTTGATTACAAATATCGGGGTATTCCAGGGGGAAGTAGAAGGCTCTAGATGTCCCAACCTTAACTGCTCCTGTACTATTTGAGTAGCAGCCTCCAATTTTTCAGAGGACAAAGGCCATTGAGGAACCCACACCGGGTCCTCCGTTTTCCACGGGATGGGTCGTGCTGCCTCAATGGCACCTAGGAAAAACCCAGGCCCTGTCTGTCAGGGTTACTAGTGGATTGAATGGGTTCAGTTCTACCATGGCCCATAGGCCCTAAACCCCTTCCTTCTACATATCCCATTTTGCCCATAATACGTCTAGCCTGAAGGGAACAAATATGTTCATTAGATAACACAACCCTCATGTCTTGCATGACATCTCGCCCCCAAAAGTTAAGTGGAAGTGGGAGCACGTAAGGGGTAAAACATCCCTTTTGTCCCTCAGCCATTTTCCAAGACAAAGCAACAGAGCTAATAGCAGGGCTGGCCTGATAGCCAAGGCCCTGCAAGGAGTGTGATGACTCAGTTACAGGCCACGACTTTGGCCACCAATGGGAAGAAATAATGCTTTTATCCGCGCCTGTGTCCATGATGCCTTCAAACAATTTTCCCTCAACCCATAATTTTAGTTTAGGCCTCTCATTTAGTGAGAGAACCAAGTAGGCGGAGTCCGTGCCAGAGGAGCCCATTTTCGCTTGCCCGGGTCCTGAAGGCCCAGCAATGTCCGGGAGGAGCAGTAGCTGAGCTATCCGATCTCCCTTTGTGATGGAAAAAACCCCTCCGGGGCAAGAACACAGGACTTGGATCTCAAGGGCATATTGACAATCTGCTATACCCGGATGAACATGTAGGCCCTTTAAGGTCATGGATCCTCTGCCAATTATAAGACCCATAGTTCCAGATGATAAGGGTTCAATTGGCATCACAGGAACCAGTTGGACACCCATCTGAGGCATCAATATGAAGTCGGAGGCGGTGCACAGGTCCACCCGGGCTCGTCTCTCCTCTCTTGGCCCCTGTCTGTCCTGTTCCCATATTTCTGGGGGCCCTGGGAACGAGGGCCCAGCACCTCGTTTTTTGACATCCTCTGTGGTTGTTCTTCTAATGGAGGGAGGAGTCGCCCCTTGATATCTCTGACAGAGCGACATTGACTAGCCTTATGGTAGCCTGTATTGCAGCGGGGGCAAAGGACACCGTGTGGTCGAGAGGGGGCTCCGGCCTCATCAGTAGGAGCCTTGCAATCTTTTTTTAGGTGACCTAGTCGGCCGCACCGGAAGCAAGCCCTTTTGTCTGTCCCCTTATTGGGGTATTTTTGAGACTGGATGATAGCAGCCGCCAGCCCCGGATTAGTAAGGGGCCCCCCAAGCTCCCTACAAGTTCGAAGCCAATCCTGTAGCCCCTTACTTTTCCTTGGCGCTATGGCGGCGCAGCACTTCTGTGTGGCTTGCTCAAAAATGAGCTGTTCAACAAGGGGTGCCGCTTGGTCGGGGTCGCCGAAGATGCACCCCACAGTCTCAGTCATTCTGGCCACAAAGTCTGAAAAGGGTTCTTGGGGACCTTGAATGATCTTAGTAAGTTGTCCAAAGGCCTCCCCTTTTTTGGGGAGTGCCTTCCAGGCCTTGATGGCTGTATTAGAAACTTGCACATATGCACCCCATGGAAAAGTGGTCTGATCCGCCGCAAAAGGACCTTGGCCAGTTAACATATCAAAGGTCCAATCTCTCTGTCCAGGGGTCGGTGCCGTAGCATTGGCTCTGGCTTGAGCTTGTGCAGCTTCATGCCATAAAGCCTTCCACTCCATATATTGGCCCATTGTAGGGAGCGCAGCCTTGGCCAGCATCTGCCAATCGGCGGAGTCATGGACGCCCCAGCAAATCTCTCTAACATTACTATAGTAAAATTAGCATTTACCCCATACTTTCGGACCGCTTCAGCCAGGTCTTTAATTTGGCTGTACTCTACAGGGGCATGAACTCGCCCTCCACCATCTACCTCGAAAACTGGAAAAGCGGCTTGTACCTTTCTCCTAACCTTGTCAGAGAGAAAAGAAAAGGGGTTGGGGCACGTCTCATAAGGGGGAGGCGCGGAAGGCACGGTCTGCGTAGGGGCCAAAGAAGGCGGCCGCTTCATCTGCCCATTGCGGGGCGACCAATGTTCATCAGGGTGATACCTTTCTTCCTCATACCGTGCCGCTTCCTCTTTAGCTCTGACTCCTCACTAGAGCTAAGGGGGTCAGTGTCGGAAGTTTCCAATTGAAGAGCCTCAAGGTCTTGAACTGGGTAGAGGCTCTCCCCCCTTCTTTTTACTTTTTTCTTGGGTATGAGAATCGTTTTTCTGCCCACAGCCTTGTTGGGGGGACAGTTTTTTCCCATTTTGTCTTCAATCTCTCCCTCGTCCTTAGACTTACCAGGAGGTCCTTTTTCCTTGCTGAGATCTCTTTCTTTTTGGGTACCCATCCTCTCACTCCGTTCGGATTCTGACATGGTGTCCTGGACCCTTTCAGGGGTGATTTGCCCCTCCCTTACAGCATCTACACAGGCCTCATCTTGTTCGCAGCAATACAAAGACAGTAAAACCAAAATGAGGGCACTTAACACAATTAGCAAGGCTTCAACAGCGTTAGACCAAAAAGGGGGCAATCCCAAGTCAAGACCCAGGGTCAACATGCCTTTCCGAACCTACCTCCCTGCAGTTCTGAATCCTCCCTGTTTCCAGGGGGTCTCCAAAGGTGCTT
>JADRCH010003959.1:0-17716 GCA_019843965.1 Rhynchomys soricoides
AAATATTTATGGTCCAATATTGTAATCATCTTAAAATGTTCTGCAAATGAACTAAAATTTATCTTACCTGTGGAGCCCACAATTTCATGTTTATTAGTTCAAACAATATGGTAAATGTAGAATGTTTATATCTACTTAAACAAATGATGATGAAAGCCCGAGAGTTTGTCCAAGGGGAATATTCACCAATTACCTACTGGTTTAAAGTAGCAACAAATAGCATATTTCATCATAAAGATATTAGTATCTTAGAATACATATTGCAGATCAATATTCATGAAATAAATGAAGTTTTCTAGTTTATCATTTTGAAACTCTCTTTCCAATTATTTGATTATTAGCAAGAAAATAATCAGATATGGTAAATATTATAGCATGGCTTCAAAATTTTGTTATAAATTTTACTTCTTTGAAACTTGATTTCCTCTCACTGGTAATATAAGATGTTAAATGTTTAATTTAATTGGTAATTATGGTAAGGTATAATGATGTGCAAAGCATCATTTTTCTTGAGTATCTGATGAATAGGTTCATGTGCTTTTGAAATATCATACTTTTACCAGTTGAAACTATAACCTAAATTCTTTGACATAAGTTAATTATAAATATTAAGTTTAATAGATTATTATAATAAATACAAAACTATAAAATTAAAAAAGACATAATATAAAATTCAGATTTGGTAAGTCACATAATTCTATTAATTGTGAATACCCTAAATTTTCCTAAATAAAATCATATATTATATAATATATCATTTTCACAAAGAAATGCAATAAACAGACACAACACGGGGACATATAAGAAAGTATATCTTATAAAAAAAATGCATGTATAGAAATGTGATAGAGAAATTTGACATTGTTAAATATAATGGCCTGAAGATATTTTTCTCGTGATCAATATTTCAGATGCATTTTATAATATTGAAATTGAGAAAAGAAGATAATATAACATTCTCATTTCATAGAATTCTAATATAGCTTGGCTTGCTAGTGTATGCTATGTTTGTAATCTAAGCAATTGCACGGCTAAGTCAATAAGACTATGTTTTTCAGGACTGTAGGCTATATTAGAACACTAAGCTCAAAAACAAATACAAATCTGGATGTAGTGTAATTATTAACTATTCAGCTAAATATGATGACTCAATCAAATTTGAAGGTTTTTCTCTCAAAGAGATAATGTGAAGTACCAACCACCATAAATACCATAAACAATATGACAAAATAAAAATAGGTAATATTGTCACAGGTTTGAACATAGTTTAGATAGAGTGAATAATGCATATTTACAATGAGATCAACCTTTTGCAAAAGGTTAACTTGTCAGTACATAAAACTGAGAATAATTAATAAAAATCTTCATTTAATGATGAGCATGCAGCAAAGATTTCTCATGAACAAAGAATACTATACATAGTAACATCAATTCTACTAAATAAAAGACAGGAAATTAGAAATTAATATAAAATTGAATGTAGCTGAGGCAGATCTGACAAAATGGTATTCCTTATTAATAAACTTCCAATATTTATTAAAATAGCACATAAAAAGAAAAAATCTGGTAAAAGGCTCCATAAAACAATAAGAAACCAAATGAAAAATTACAATAAAATGAATATGTACCATGATGCCGCACCCGCTCCTTTGGAGACTGTGCAGCATGAAAAGCAAGGAGCTTGAATGGCAGCCAGTCCGGGGGTTCATGCCTCGCGAGGCTAAGCCCCCTGGAGTTTGGGGACGCAGATTCCCCTGGACATTTGCTAGTTCAGGCTGGAGACAGTTAAGCTGGGGATTGCTTGGGGGTATTTGGGTTTGCAGCTTGTTAACTTACTGTGCTAAGATTGTTCCACGGACAACAGGGCGGATGATGGATAAAGAGAACCTTGATGTTCCAGGAAGTGGGGAAGCGGCCACTGAGAGTTGGCAGGTCGCCAGCACAGCTGCCGTGGTGACCAGCACCATCACAAATGCCTTTGCGTTTAGGGAAGATCAAAGAATTAGATCAATTGCTTAGAGGTCTAGCTAAGGATAAAATATTAATAGGAATGGAGCCGGAGTTAGTCAGTTGCCTGATCATAATGAATGGCCATATCAGCGAGGGTGGTCATGGACCCTTAAGCAAAAGAAAAATTATTTACTATGTGCCTCGGCCAAGGAAGGAGTGTTTCTCCACCCATGCCCCACTGTGGCAGAATAATCACTCATCTTGAGAGTCAATAGAGGAAGTTCATCAGGGTTAACTGTCTGGCACGCTCACCACAAAAAGGTTATTTTTAAGGGACTGTTTGTAGAGCTCTGAGAAATCTCGCTACGCTTGTTACTTTTTGTTTAAACCTGGTTTTTAGAATTATATCAATCATGAACTGGGAAAAAGGCCAATGAATTTGTTCCTTGTTCCTTTATGTTAAACTATAAAAGCTGATGCTCTCCAAGTAAAGTTCGCAGCAGTAGATACAACCTCTCTTGTGTCTGTGTCTCTGTTGTCAAGCCGACTCCGTTCCATACCTGGGCATCCTTAGTTTCCCCTCCGCAGTCCCACTGAGCGAGTCTGCGGCACCATGATAAAGCTCAAGGCATCCTAGGATGATTCAGTATAACACATAGCACAAGAATAACAGACAAAAATCACATGGGAACCTAAACTTGATGGCAAACAACTTATAAACTTAAGCATTTATTGACTGAATAAAACATACATTTTATGTACCTCATCTTAAAAATGCCTGTTTTTATGGTAACAGCTAACACAGTGCAAAAAAAAAGTGATGAACACTTTGTAAGATTTGAGATAATTTAAGCCTGTCCACTTTCTATTTTGTGGAATAGTTTGAGAAGTATTGGTATTAGGTCTTCTTTGAAGGTCGGATAGAATTCCACACTAAAACCATCTGGCCCTGGGCTTTTTTTTTTTTTTTTTTTTTTGGCTGTGAGTCTTTTAATGACTGCTTCTATTTCCGAAGGAGTTATGGGACTGTTTAGATGGTTTATCTGATCTTGATTTAACTTTGGTACCTGGTATCTGTCTAGAAAAATCTTTCCAGTTTTGTTGAATATAGGCTTTTGTAGTAGGATCTATGATATTTTTTAAAAATTTTCTCTGTTTCTGTTATTATCTTTACCTTTTTATTTCTGATTTTGTTAATTTGAATACTGTTTCTGTGACCTCTAGTTAGTTTGGCTAAGAAATTATCTATCTGGCTGATTTTCTTAAAGAACCAGCTCTGAATATTGTTGATTCTTTATATAATTCTCTTCTTTTTACTTGTTTGATTTTAGCCCTGAGTTTATTTCCTGCTGTCTATTACTCTTGGTATATTTGCTTTTTTTGGTTTTGTTCTCAGCTTTCAAAACTGCCCACTTTCACCATTTTGATTCCAAGTAATGCTAGAAGTTGTATAAAGTAGTCATGAAGAGTAAGCTCTAACTGTTGCTTATAAGGATAGCATATATGATCTGTACCAGGACCCTGCAAGCACATGGGCCTGTTCCTAATTTTAAGTACAGGAAGTTGATCTGAGCTCAGTGTTGATGCTATAGAGCACATAATCTCTAGAACCAAAATAAACACTCTCTGCAGTATCTTCTACTCCAGACCCAAATAAATTCCCTTCCCAACCCTTAAAAAAAAAGAAGAAAAGAAAAGGCAAGAAAGCACACAAAAGTGGACAAGAAAATGTTAACTTCACAGTTTTTTTTTAGTAAGCTGAATTATTTTGCAGATAATAAGCCATATGTTTTTGATAAAAAGTGATTTAGCGAAGGTGCAAAATACAAAAGCAGTTTACACAAATCAGTAGTTTTGCTGTATGTTAATGCCAAATCCTCAAATAGAGACCAAGAAAGAATTCCCATTAATAACTGCTCCAAATATGATAAGGAATTATTTACATAAGGTAACTATTTGATGTGATGATGGATGTATGTTACATATAACATGGAACAGAAGACATGTTTATGCTGTTGGTGTGCCTTAAATATGGATGAACATTGATAATATGGCATTTAGGGGTAGAGATACTTCAAGGATGACTTTGAACATCATGGGATAATAGTTGAGGTACAAATCAATGGGCACCACATTTTTTTTTTCTAAATTTCTCCTAAATTGATCCCAAAACAATGGCAAATAGAAATCAAATGAGATCTGTTCATTAAACTTCAACAAACTGTCTTGAATATTTTAAGCAAAATGTGTCTTCTGCATACTATCTGTTATTCTGTGATTTTATTTCTTTTAACATCTACATTTTTCCTACAGTATTTTAAAGAAAGCTTTATAAATCTATGGACTAATACATGGCAGTCCCAAGATTAAAAATGACCTAATAGAAATAAAATAATTAACAATTCATTTTACCTAACCAGTAATACTATAAAAAATATTAAGATTTATATAGTGGTCTCATATTCTCATTAAATTGTCACCATGTTCATGGATTTATAAAATGGATATGGGAACGCCTCCATTCAACTTTCAGTGTCCTATATCTCTTATAACACGTGGAATGATTCATCAGTAGTCATTATTGGATGCACATGAAAGTTGAAGATAATTTATTAATACCTGTTAATAATAACATGTATACAAAATATTAGAATAATGAAATAGTTTAAATTTCCAAGGGAAACAAACTTTATTCCAAAGAAATTATTAAATAGCTTAATTACTTTTGGAATTCTTATAGTACTCACTCCAGAATTTTATACATATCCTTATTATGATGAAATATCATTTTATAATGTTTGTATATGTTTTATGATTTTATCTTATAATTCTTTGTTCAGATGATACCCTTGATGACTTTGGAATAATCAAAATTACTTGGGTATATAGTGTTCCTGAGAGATTCAGTATGTTCTTTCTTTGGGGCATCCTGTGAACTTTAAGAAGAGTTGAAGGACCTGTTGTGAAAAGGAGTCAAATTGATGTTCAGAAATTGCCTTAACTGACAGATTATTTTATCAATCTCCTGTGAAATATATAGAAATTTTAGTTTTAGGTTTTAAACTAAATAATATGCATCAATAAATACCTGCAACAAGGAAATCTGCTCAGCACAATGTTATTTGACAAGTAAAAACATTTGTCTTTCAGAAAGCATTAGGGAAGGTTCTCTGTTATTAAATCAGAATTTTTATTGGATTGATTGAAAACGTCAAGTTAACAGCAGCAAAACTATGGTGCAATTCAAACTTTGAAATAGTATAAAGTATAAAAAAAATCAACCAACCATTAATCTAATTTGTATGTTTTGTTGAAGTTAAAGGATTTCAGTGAATTTTAAATCTACTATTTAATTTTAAGATATTGGTATAAAAAATAAACAACTATGCCATTTTTAAATTTTCATGTTCTACTTAAGATTAGTTATTTTATAAAAATGGAAATATTAGAAAACTTCATTTTCTTTTGTAAATTTTGGCATAACTTAGGGTTTCAAGTAAATATATTTCTGCATGGGCACAGAGGAGCCTGGACACAAATCCTGTTTGGTTGCGACTGTGAGTTGATCAGATTCTCTGTCTAGCTTGAGCTAGGTTTTCTTATCAATGTTGAATTATTTACTCACAGATTTTCTCACAGATATCAGAAGAGAAAGCACATACAATGAGACATCTATTAGCATATTGATGATGGTTTTGCTGCTATCAGTATCCCCTTCTTCATGAACACTACACCTTTATTCTATTAAAGTATACGTTTTGACAGACAGACAAGGTCCTGATTTCACTTTTACATTAGACCTTTGCTTATTTTTCTAGCCTTTTTCTAGGGATATCAGATAGTTGTAACCACGATAAGTTCCAATTTCTTAAAATAAAATTTTATAAGTTTGTGGCATAGCATGGTAAATAAGTTGTCTAGTGTAGACTTTCTCTGTTTTGTACAAATGTAATAAATTTTAGAGTTATTCTTTGAGTAACAACTTCTGTAATAATTATAATAGGTATTACTATAAAATATTTAACTTTGAGGATTTTATTGATTGCCTAACAACACATATTCAGAGAAAGGCCAAGAATTATTTCTGAAACAAATAAACTTCACAATATATTCACTATGAATGAATATTGGACATCTGAATTGAGATTTTTGATAATCTATTGCAAGAACAAAAAATGATACAACCACTTGTTTTTAATTGTTAATATTACAACCTTTTTCTTTGTTGAAATTTATAGTCAGTTCTTGAATGTTTTTCTTGTGGAATTTTTAGAACGTCTTGTATAAAGCATTGTGTCATCTAAAATGACAATTTTAATATTATTTGCCTATTAATATAATTTTTATTTCTACTCTTTGTTTATAGCTTAATTAAGCTTTGAACAGAATATTAACTAGTGATGGGGATAAAGAATATACCAGACTTATTCTTGCTTATAATGGGATGATGTTGGCAGGAAATGTGTTATGTATAGCACTTATTATGTTGAGGTGTGATCTTTGTATTTCTGTTCTAAGACATTTATAAGAATAGAATATTAACTTCTCCAAAGTCTTTTTACACATAGATGATCATATAATTTCTATTTTATTCAATCTCTTACATTTATTGAATTTTATATTTTAAGTATCTCTTCACTTCTGCCATAAAGCTAAGTTGATCAGGAAAAATGAACACTTAAGATGACATTTTTTTCATTTGTTTAAGAATTTTATAAATTCATATGATATATATTGGCTATATTTCCTACTCAAGTGTCCCTGAAACTTGTCCTATTTTGGGCTGACGGTATATGTATACATTATGTTTACATGAGTTTGAGACTCCCCAGTTGTCATCTCTGTCCCAATCAAGAACCATACCAAAAAAAAAAAAAAAAGATTCTCTCTTCATCAGAAGCTCTCAACTGCTATAACTTGTCTACTAAAATTGGGGAGATGTGAGTTCCTCCTACTTTCATGATGATCTTCTGGATGATCTTCTGTAGAGAACAACAACTGCTGTAAGTCCACATGAGCAGAAGTCCTTTCTTTACTCTGATCCTTCCTTACCTTTGATTATTACAGACATTTAATGCAATTTCTATACCTAAGTCTTGATGAGAGTGGGTGTGGTATAAAAATACAATTTGTAGCAGAGCACCCAGCAGTCAAATCTGTACAGTCCGACCAGTTTTGAATTAACCACTGTTCAAAAAACAAAGAAACTTACCTGATGAGTATTGTACTAATTGATAGATGCAGAGATAGGATTTAAGCTTGATTCTGTGTCCCTATGCCAAATAATAGTTGTAGGTACACTCCTGAATTCACAAGACTCACAACCACCATCATTAAGGGTATGTTAAAAAGTTATATGGAAACCTATTCTTGTAGAAGCTTCACACATATTTAAGTGCATGTACATGTGTGCAAATATATTCATATAGAAGTGTTGGAGTAACCTGACAAAGGTGATAATGTTCATCCTAGTAACCATTGGTTGCCAAATACAAAACCCAGAGGCATTTGTGAGAAGTTTAATTCAGAGACCTAAACAATACAAATTATTGATACTGTACTTGGTTTCTCCACCAGAACTTGATGGTCAGAGTCTATTGTTGCAAATACATTGGATATGGGTCATAAAAGAATAAATAAATTAATACTGATCAGGAAGATTTTATCCTATTCCCTAGCTTATGTAATACTGGGAGGCACTCTGCAGGATGCTGGGTGGGGGTTCATCAAGGGTATCAAACAGCTGTGAAGCATGTGAGTAAAAATAAAATGACAAGAATGGTAAGGCATGTCCATGCAAGTAATGGTGGCATGAATGTCCTTTAGTAATCTATTCATTTTTTAAAAATCAGATTAAAGTCTGCTCCATGGAGAAATGCATGTCTGCTGCTAAGAATCTGCTCTGTGATCTTTTTGATATTCACCTATTTGGTTTTCAAGTATTTAATTTAGATTTTTTTTCAACTCTGTTCATATAGGAGATTGGTATTGGCAAGTATCTATCTGCTATGACCTTAAAAGTAATGCTGGTTTTATGAAAAGACTGTTTTAGTTCATCAAATAATGTGAAAAACATTGTTTGGTTATAAACTTTTCCTTGAACGTGTCATATAAAGTACAGTTCAGCTGCTGTGACACTGTGACATCATTAGAACTGTGAAGTATATTGAGATTTCATTTTATTTTACATTGTTTTGGCTATATGCATATCTGTGCATCATGTGCATGAAGTTCTTCTTGAGGCCAAAAACTGCAGTCTCTGTCTTTTAGCACCTCATAGTAAAACAGCCAGAGATTAAGTAACATAGTGTTTGTCTCATCTCCACAGAAACTTTTGGGCCCTAACTCCCAGCCTGCTAGTTCAAATCCCAGGGGAAAAAAAGTAGGACACTTTGAAGAGAGAATTTAGTCTTTACTTATAAGTTGCTAAATTCTTTAAAAAGTTTCTACAAAAGTTCTCCTACAAAAATTTGTTTCTATTGAAAGGAAATGCAGGGACAATAATGGAATAGAGACTTAAAGAAAGACTACCTAGTAACTGGCCTAACTCGGGATCCATCTCATGCTCTTATACCAAACCCTGGCACTATTACTGATACATAACACTATTGTACTTGCAAAGAGGGTCTTGACATGGCTGTCTTCTGAGAAGCTCTACCAGCAGCTGACTGAGACAAATGCAGATAGATACTTAGAGCCATCCATTGGATTGAGACCAGAGACCCATATGGAAGACTTGGGGCAAGGACTGAATGAAAAGAGGGAGACTGCAACCCCATAGGAAGAATAACAGTGTCAATTAAATTGGACAATTCAGAGCTCCCAGAGATTAAGCTACCAGCCAAGGAGCCTACATGGGCTGGACAATGGCCCAGGGTACATGTGTAACAGAGCACTATCTTATCTGGCCTCAGTGAGAGGACGCACTTAATCCTATTGAAACTTGAAGTCCTATGGAAGAGGGAGTGAGATGGGAGCGACTAGGTGAATGGGAGAGCACCGTCTCAGAGGTGGGGGTAAGAAGGATAGGGTGAAGAACTCATGGATGGAGGACCAGGAAGGGAGGCAACTTTTGTAATGTAAATTAATTAATTAATTAATTTTTTCAAAAGTTCTCTCCCTCTTATTTTTTTTTTTTATGCACATATCCCGTTGTGCAAAGAAATGTGGTATGTGGATTTTACCACTAATGGTTTTTCATAGAGCTATCAAGCATTGTAGAGAAAATAACCCCTGCATGGTCACTGTAAAATAAGCTCAGATCTAGTCAGTTCTTCTCCCATACACCAATAACCATGATATCTCCTTGTCTTCGCAAGAACTCTGTGACATTAGAACTTTGTGTCACACTGTGAAAATGTTTGTAGACAAGATAAATAAATACTTTTCATCACCAAAAAGAAAAAAAAATTCTCTAAAAATTTTCTAAAATTCTCTCTGCTTTTTTCTTCTCCTAACTTTGCTGATTCCTCCTGCTCTGATGTAACAATTATAATGCTCGTACTCCCAATGCCATGCCTGGCAAGGTCATCTATCTTGGTCTTTTGTATGGTTTGTAGAATAGAGCACATCATTTGAACATGCATCCTTTTTTTTTTTTTTTTCATTTTTTTTCAAAAGTTAACTAGAAGTTTAAACATAAATTGAAATCATAAATTGAATAAGAAGTTTACAGTGTAGAATGTTTATTTATTTATTTTATTCATGTTAGTACATGGTAGATGTTTTCATGCATACCAGAAGAGAGCATCGGATCCCATAACAGATGATTGTGAGCCACCTCATGGTTGCTGGGAATTGAATTTCGGATCTCTGGAAGAGCAGCCAGTGCTCTTAACTGCTGAGCCATCTCCCCTGCCCACATAAAATGTTTAAATGCATATCCATTAAGAGTAATTATCTGGCTAAACATTCATTATCTGTTGCAACATTCATCATCTGTGACAAGGTCAACAGGTTATTTAAAGTTATAAACCATAATTTTTGTTACTAAGTTATTATTGAATTTTTTAATACTTTATTTACATTTCAAATGTTTCCCCCTTTCCAGATCTCCCCTCTGGAACCTCCCTATTCCTTCCTGTCTCCCCCGGCCTCTATGGGGGTATTGCCCCACCCACTCACCCACTTTCATCTTCCCTCCTTGGCATTCTCCTATACTGTGGGATCTAACACCCTCAGGCCAAAGGGCATCTCCTCCACCTTATGGATAACAAGACCTTCTTCTGCCATATATGTGGCCAGCACCATGGGTCCTTCCATGTATATTACTTGGTTGGTGATCCAGTCTTCTGGAGCATCAAAAGATCATTCCAGTTGCCACTGTTGCTCCCTTACTGGGGATGCAAACTCCCTCAGCTCCTTCAGTCCCTTCTCCAACTCCTCCATCTGGAACCTCACAGTCAGCCCTATAGTTGCTGTGAAGTGATTCTTTGGTATTTCAAACTTTTGGGCTAATAACCACTTATCTGTGAGTACATACCTTATTCATTCTTTTGTGCCTGTGTTACCGCACTCAGGATGATATTTTAAGTTCCATTCATTTGCATAAGAATTTCATGAAGTCATTGTTTTTAATAGCTGAGTAGCATTCCATTGTGTAAATGTACTACATTTTATGTATCCATTCCTCTGTTTAGTGACATCTGAGTTTTTTCCAGTTTCTGGCTATTATAAATATGGCTGCTATGAACATAATGGAGCATGTGTCTTGATTACATGGTGGAGCATCTTCTGGGTATATGCCAGGAGTTGAATAGCTGGAACCTCAGGTAGTATTGCGTTCATTTTCTGAGGGTCCACCAGACTGATTTCCAGAGAGGTTGTATCAGCTTGCATTCCCACCAGCAATGGAGGATTGTTCCTCTTTCTCCACATCCTCGCCAACATCTGCTGTCACCTTAATTTTTGATCTTAGCCATTCTGACTGGTGTGAGGAGGAATCTCAGGGTTGTTTTGATATGCATTTCTCTGATGACTAAGGATGTTGAACATTTCTTTAGGTGCTTCTCAGCCATTTGACTTTCCTCAGTTGAGAATTCTCTGTTCAGCTCTGTTCCCACCTTTGTGATGGGGTTATTTAGCTGTCTGGAGTCTGGCTTCTTGAGTTCTTTATATACATTGAATATTAGCCCTCTATTGAATGTAGAACTGGTAAAGATCTTTTCCAATTTGTTGGTTGCAGTTTTGTCCTATTTACAGTGTTCTTTGCCTTACAGAAGCTTTGTAATCTTCTCAGCCTTGCCTCAAGAAGCACATCCATCCCTAACTTTACAGTTCATGACATAGGCATATCAGGAAGATTATCTGATAGGTTTTAGCTGTTCCCTTATAGCTCCTGGCACACTTTGCTTTTTGTAGATTTGATTACATTATTTTCTGCAACTTCATAAATAAAAATTAGTGTATCTATCTTTTTTCCAGAGTTATTTTGTTCAGAATTCTATGACAGGGTATCAAAATATACTTTATTTTGAAGATATGGTGGGAGAGTTTCCAGTTTTTCATTTATTTATTTATTTATTTATTTATTCATTCACTTTATGTCCCATTATCAGCCCCCTTTCCACTCTGCCTCCTCTACTGCTGTGAGAAGGGGGAAATCTCCCCCGCCATGTTATCATCCCATCTTGGCATATAAAGTCACTGCAAGAATAGGTGGATCCTCTCTCAGAGAAGCAAAACATGGAGACCCAGTTTGGGGAACAGGATTAATACCCAGACAACAGAGTCAAGGACAGTGTCCACTCTAGTTATTGGGGGACCTGCATGAAGACTAAGCTACATATTTTCTAACTATGTGCATGGGTTGGGGTAAGGCCAGCCCATGCTTGCTCTTTCATTGTCACTCTTTAAGAGCCACCATCATTCCAGGTATTAAAGACCATTTTTCTTTCTTTGGAGTCCCTTTCCTCTTTAGGTTCTTTACTCCTTCTCCCAACTCTTCCACAAAACTCCCTGAGCTCCTTCTAATACTTGGCTATGGGACTCTGCATCTGTTTCCATAGGCTGCTGGGTGAAGCCTCTCACAAGACAACTTGTTCCTGTCTGCAAGCAAAAGAGAATATCATTAATAATGTCAAGGACTGGTGTTTCCTCATTCAATGGGTCTCAGTTTGGACTAGTCATTGGTTGGCCTTTCCTCCTTCTCTGCTACATGTTTGTCTTTGCACATCATAGAGGCAGGACACGTTTTGTTTCAAGGGTCTTGTGGATAAGTTGCTATTGTTATCTTGTCACTGGAATTCTTGCCTCACTACAGGAGGTGGTCACCTCAGGGTCCATACCCTACCTGATAAAAGTCTCAGCAAGATTCACCCCATAGACTCCCTGCCCCTCCATTCCTAGGACTCTAGTGCATCCTAGAGATGCTGCTCCTTGAACACCACTGATATTCCTTCTCTCTCCCTTGCCATTCTACACACCTGATCTCCCTGCCCACTCCCCTTCCCATCACTTCCATCCCCTCTCCCACTCAGTTCCTTCATTACATCCATCTCTGATAACTATTTTATTTCCCCCTCTGAGAAAGATTCAATCGTCTTCACTTGGGCATCTTTGTTGTTTCCCTTCTTTGGGTCTGTGGACTCTAGTATAGTTATCCTGTAAATTATGGACAATGAATGAATAAATACCATGCATGACTTTTTGGATCAGGGTTACCTTACTCAGGATAGTGTTTTCTAGTTCCATCGATTTGCTGCATAATTTATGATTCCCTTGTTTTTAATACCTGAATAGTAATAAATGAATCACAGTTGAGGGACATCTGAGTTGTTTTGATCTTCTGGCTATGCCAAGTATGGCTGCTATAAACAAAGTTAATCAAGTGTCCTTGTGGTATAATGAGCATCTTTTCGGTAAATGTCCATGAGTGATATAGCTGGGTCTGGAGGTAGAACTCTTCCCAATTTGGGGGGAAAAAAACTACCAAATTGATTTCCAAATGGTTGCAGAAGTTTTCACTTCCATCTTCATATGCTTCCTTTGCTCCAAATTGGCAGCATGTCTTGACATTCTGGTCATAGAGGTCTTTTGCTTGCCTGATTGGAGTTATACATAGTTTTTAAATAACATTTACACCTATTGGGAAGCATGTTTTATCCCTAACATCTTTCTCAGCCTGTTTATCATTTGTATAAAGAGGGATACTGATTACCTTGAGTTTATTTTGTATCCAATCACTTGGCTAAGTTGTTTATCAGCTGTAGAATTCTTCTGGTAGAATTTTGGAGGCTACATATGTACACTATTTTATCATCTTCAAATAGACACAATGACTTCTTCCTTTCAAATTTGTATCTCCTTGCTTTCCTTTAGTTGACCTTTATTGATTTAGCTAGAATTTCAGGTACTATATTGAAGTGATATGAAGGGATATGACAACCTTGTGCTGTCTCTGATTTTAGTGGAATGCTTTAAGTTTCTCTCCATTTAATTTGATGTTGTTTATTGGCTTGTTCTATATTTCCTTTATTGTATTAGGTATGTGCTTTTTATCCCTGATCTCTCCAAAACTTTTAACCAGTAGGGTTGTTTGTTTTGTTAAAGGCTGTTTGAGCATGCTTGAGATGATCATGTCTTATTTTTTCTTTTCTTTTCTTTTTTTTTTAGCTCATTAATGTGGTGGGGTAAGTTTTTCATATATTGAATCACCGCTGCATGGAGGGAATGTTTCAATCAAGATTTTTTTCATGAGTCTCTAGTTGTTTTCAAATAAACAAGCATAGCCTGTATAAAAGAAAGAAAAAGATGAACAAAAAAATAATTACTGTATTTATATTTAAGTATATATTTTAAATATTTAGTGAATTCATTAAGAACACCAAGTTAATGTCCCTTTTTCCATGACATCTGATCACATTGTGAACTCAGAGATTCTGATATTTACCAAGAAAACCCATTTTTAGTTGTGGTGTGACTCAGCCCTTAGAACAAACCTTTAATCCTTCTTGATGGAATACATACATGCCCTTAGTATACATCTTTATTTCCAAACATTGAAGGTAAAGTTAGATTTTAGAAGGAAGCACACATGTTTAAAAGAATGTGTAATTGAATGGCAGATGCAGTGAAGAATAAGAGAAACATTTAATAGAGTAGGATATGCCCAACTCTCATGAGAAGAGACAGGAAAGAGAAGCTACTTATGGAGCAGTGCAGAGAGAGACAGAGGCCTTCATACTGGTACACTTATGAAGAGAGAGGTTGCATAGCAAGAGCAAGCAAGACTCATGTGAAAACAGAAAAAAAAAACAACACAGAATGTGAAGCAGCCAGAAGATTAGAACATGTTGCCCAAGATAGTATGAAACCAAACATAGCTATTTAGGAGACCAAGAGAGAAGTCAGATTGAGTCAGTCATGTTGGAGAGGAGTTTGAGTCAGAACAGCTGAGGTGAACCAGCCAGCTAGAGTTCAGAAAGAATAAGAAAAGGTGTTTATTCAACTCTAAGCTTGAGAGGCTGAAAACATTGGATGTCTAGATTAGATTGCACAGAGTCTAGAAGTTTACAGGATTAGGCCTAGGTTAACCTACAGAGGCATTAAGCCTTGGAAACAATTACATAAGGCAAATAAAAGTTACATTTTTATCACTTTCTCTCTCTCTCTCTCTCTCTCTCTCTCTCTCTCTCTCTCTCTCTTTATCTCTCTTTCTTTGTCTGTCTTTCTCTCTAACTCTCTTTTTTTCTCTCTCTCCCTCTTTCCAGAGACCAACAAGTAACATGATTTATCTTTACAGCTTGCTATATAGTTTGATATACGCTCTAGTCAATACAATTAATAGATCTTCATTGTTCACTCATCTCAGTACTTCTTCTCTATAACCATTCTGACTGCTACTGTCCTTAAAAGTCTGTTTTTAAATCACTTAAAATATTTGGACACTACCAAAAGATTTTGCTGTGTTAAGGTTATATTCATTTTATTATTTTCCTCATTTTTTGACATTTTATTTGAGTACTTTAAAACTTTTTATTGATTCTTTGTAAATTTAATCACGTTCTCCAAACTCACTCATCTCTCCATCTATTCATATTTGCATTCTGTCCTTGCACGCTACCTCACAAAAGAAACCAACCAAACAAACACTTCCTACCCTGGCAGCTGCACTGTGTCTTGGTGTGTTATACAGTGTACCCTTCAGTCCTACTAAAAGATAAATACCAAATGATCTGTACAGCCTTCTATCTACAATGGTGACATGTGATGGAATAGAAGCACCAAAATTATTGGTGTAATCAAACCCTCCATGTTCATTTTAAAGGGCTACTCAATGAGAGGAAGCCCATCTCTGTCAGTATTCCAGTGGCAAGAACCTGAAACTTGATAGTCCACTGACCTATACAAATACTATAGTTCTCTTAAAATAAAAGAGTAGTAAAATGACTCCTAACAAGATCCTGTTATACTCACATACCAGTGTCTTGATAATCCATCATCAGAGACAGTTCCTTGCACATTAAATGGTAGCAAATACAGATACTCACAATTGGGCAATGTGCAGGTAATATGAGACCTTGGAACATTCAAATCTAAATGGAATACCTTCATCAAACCCCTCACCTCAGGGTTCACAGAATTTTATGGAAGTGGAAGCAGAAAGTTTGTAGGAGCGAGTGGGAATGAAAGATATAAAACAATTAAAAAAAATAAAAACAGAAAGGAAATAACAACAACAACAACAAAGCCAAGGTCTTCTAGACACATCAGGACTGATGGATATAAGAACTCACTGAAACTATGGCAGCATATTTAGGGTCTGTACAATTTCAAGCAAAGAAGGGACTCCTGGTCTGAGGGTAAATGGTCTCAAATCCCCATTTTTAACTCAGAAGCTATCACAAATTGGGAACTTTTAAAAAGGAAAAGTTAAATTTCTTCAACAGTCTCACTTGGTATACAAACCACACTTAATGACAGGAGCAATGCCTAGCAAAGAATGACCAATACAAACTATACTCAACAGTGTTTTTGAAAGTATGTTGTCTTGTGGATTTTTCTGGATACTTTTATTTTTACCTAATAAGCCTTTGCTTTCTTGGTATGACTTCTAAATTTCTACAAGAATGAATGTGTGTATCTTTGTGTATATTTCTTGTACTTTTCCTTTAGCCATTTATGTTTGTTTTGTCCTAGTCTATTTTTCTTATTATTGCTTTAGTTTAATGTTTTTTTACTAATGTGAGGGAGGGGAGAAAGGATATGGATTTAGGTGGGTAGAGAAATGAGGAGGAGATGAGAGGAACTTGGAATAGGAAATAAAGTGATAAGATATATTTTATGATAAAGCAGAAAACAAACAAACAAACAAAAAAGCTTTTGAGCCACAGGAAAAAAATAAAATGAATCCAAAAAAAATGTATTTTCGATTTTATTGGATTGCACATTTTTAAAGTATGTCCTTAAGATTATGAACCTGTTGTATGGATTAATATGAAAATTTATTTGAATCAAGAACAATATTTTGTATAGTACAATGCAGTCTTTAAAATTTATGTTTACGAATAGGGGAATGAAAAACTGTAATCAGAATATACTGTATTAAAAATTATTTTCAATAAAAACTCATTTTGTGCCAATACACAAACATATGTAGATAGGGCATAAGGTATTTTAGCTTAAATAATTTATAAAGTGACATATATATAACATAGTATATAGCTATATGTCTAAATTTAATATACAAGGCAAGCATTTTCTATTTATTGGAAGTTGTACCTATATAACCACATAGAATCTATTTTATATGACCTGTATTGTGAAGAAGACAGCCAATTTTATATTTATCTTAGTTGAAGTGTAGGTTTCTTTTCAATTCGGAAGCTATCTATAATATTGCATATAGTGTTGACCTGTGTGATCAGCTACTAACTTTAAATTACTATTTTAATGAAAAAATAAAATAATAGGAATATAAAAAACAGATTCTATAAAACAAAGATAACAGAAGCAACATAAATCCTTTCTATAATATTATTTGTAACAAAGCCAGTTTGTGAAACAGGTTATGAAAATGAGGTGATTTCATACATATTACATAATTTTAAGTAAAAATAAATATTGACCCTGTCTGATAAATTTCATGTCAGTCATGAGAATATAAATCTATTGTTAATTTTTGGCCATAGTGTGTTACCTTTTTAAAATGTGAGAATGGAGTTGGTAAATACCTGTCATACTAGCACAGGGATGGATTTTCAGTTCCCAGACCAATATAAGGGACTAAGCAAGTAGACATCTAACAAAAACCCTTGTGTAAGTTAACAGAGATGCTTGCATTCCCAGAATCCCTGACCAGCCAGCCTAGATAATAAGTTCATCCTGGATTCAGTAAGACTACCTGTATCAAAAACTAATGTGACGAACAATACACAAGGATACTTGACATCAATTACTGGTCTTCCCTTCCCCATGCATCCTAAAGCACACGAGCATACAAATAAATACAAACATGTACAACGGACATTGATACTTACATACTACATATACACACATACACGTGGGAAAATTTAATAAAATGAATACTAATTTATTAAAGAACTTATTTGAAACAATTTTACATGCACAATTTGTAATATAAAAGAAAACTAACTATGGGTGTTACAATTAATTAAGTCTAAGAATTGTATGGCTCACAAGGGCTTAAGAAGTACACACAAAAGGGAAAGTACTGCTGCAGATTTTGAACTTGATAGACTTACAATATATAAAAGATGACCAAATAATAAACTTTCAAGTGAACAAATAATGCTATTAATGAGTA
>JADRCH010003999.1:1509-20556 GCA_019843965.1 Rhynchomys soricoides
TTCACCTGCTTAGTGGCCATACATTAATGAATCTTAGTTCCAAAAGTTGTAACAAATCAAGCCTTCCAAAGTTGAAGCAACATCTAAAGCACATCTAAAGCATCTGTGCTTTAGTATTGAATATTGTGTATCTACTGGAGCCTTTTTGATGTTTGAAATATTCGATCAAATGCAGTTGACAGAGAAAATACAATGACTGACTCCAGAAACCATTTTGGACTATCAGTGGGCAGGTTATGATGGAATTCTTTTCTGTTATTGGCATTTCTGTTTTGTGTGTGTGTGTGTGTGTGTGTGTGTATTTTTAATCATGGTGTCTTATTAGTTATCAAATCTGGTTTTCTATTGGAAAACCTTCTGACTGTGCCTTTTAAGTGGTGAGTTTTAGGTGTGAATCATCGTCATGAATTTATAGCTCCTCAAAACTGACTCTTTTACACATTGAGAATCAAGTCATCAGAACTTTCTGAAACTGCACAAATTTTCTAAATCACAGATATACAGAAAATAGTAAGCTTTGAACAACTTGATTAAAACAGTGTTTAACTCTAACTCTTCAGATAACTATGTCTGTCTCTGACAGATATTTGTCATCAAAGAAAAAGGATAAAGGAGGACAAATGTAAAATGATTCTGAATAGAGAAGAGGCAAGAATTGTGAATAGCTCTATCTCAGAATCTACTGATTACCATCTCTTAAAATAGGTTCCAGGACAGCAATCAAAATAAAATCACAAAATTTCATTTTCAGTAAGGAAGCATAGGAAGAGTTGACAGTAATGAATGGCTGGACAAAAGACAAACAAAGAACCCTTGAATGAAGAGACATTTGTGCCATGCATGTAGCATCAATGCAGGCACAAGTGTTCTCTCTGCAGATAGACTTATGAGAGCTAGAAAAATCCTGAATAAAGTGACGCAATTTGAAATGATAAATGAAAAATTTGAAAGCATAATGTTGTAGAGTTAAAAATGTTTCTCTCAGGCAAGATTAAGGCTCTGTGTTTGATTTTCAACATACCTGTGACAACAATAAGCTTGGCCATGATGTCTTTGGGACTGCTACACAATGCTTCATTCAGTGGCCTTTTTATATCATTTCAGACCCTAATTATCACAACATTTTGGAAG
The DNA here is from genome assembly GCA_019843965.1 of Rhynchomys soricoides. Classification (NCBI taxonomy): domain Eukaryota; kingdom Metazoa; phylum Chordata; class Mammalia; order Rodentia; family Muridae; genus Rhynchomys; species Rhynchomys soricoides. Next base: position 2,641 of record JADRCH010003999.1, read on the forward strand.
TTCCCAATAATATATAATCTTTTCAGATACTGCAAATCCTTTTTATTGTGCATTATTCTTATCTAATCAAATTCTTATTCAAATGTAATAAAATAATTCAGTGGAAGATTTAGTCATTGTCAAACAGTTTACTATCTTTAGTCATTCACAGAAAAGTCATAAAGCCAGTGTCTCAGAAACTTTATCTTTTTCATGGCCACTTTATAAGTATTTCTAAATAGTCTGATAACTGTTGTTCTGTAGAAAGGTTTCAAGGTAAGTTTATTAGACATTTCTTTCTCTAAGAATAAATGGGCCCAAGTATGTTCCTTTTCCTGCTCAGAAGCACCCTCTAGTCTTCTATATATATCCTGATACAAAAAAATAGAAACCATTCCCAGTCAATAATATGTAAAGTTGATTATGGTGAATTTTCTCCATTTCTTCAATATTGGCCACATATTTTTAGGATTCCCTGTTTAGAATTCATTCCAATTTAGTCTTCCAAATTCTACATGATACTTGTATACCATATTAAATTTCAAGTTAAGCAAAAGTTTGGACTTACTAATTCAAAATGGCACACACAATCCATTGTAAGTTTTTATCTGATTCCCAATAATATTATTTCTTGAAACTCAAGATCAGATTCCTTCTTTATCATTTATTGATATCATCTTCCTCTTAATTCCTGTAAAATTTCCAGAGAATGTTATCTATATTTTTTGTATTGTATTGACAGGGGATTATACACTGCATTAAGTTGATGAAAATTTCTGTTTTTCATGGTGCATAAACACCTTGCCATAAAGAGAAAACATCTTGTTTCTGTATGGATATGGTTCATTTCAATAATAAATTTGATGACCTATGTTTTAGGTAAGAAAGAGGATGTGAGGCTTCTGGAAGGCATATAAGATTGTAGGTTAATACCAGACACTAGATATTTGCTGGAAAAAATGGGACAGTGAGATGAGTGCTGTCTGAGCACAGTTGATCAGCCATGTGGCAGAATATAGGTTAGAATAAAAGGTATCTTTTATATTATATCTAATAAGGGAAGGGCCTAGCTATGTGGACAAGGTATTTATAAATACATTTTGAGTTTGAGTCTTATTTCTGAGAGCATGGAACTGGTAGGAGGAACCAGTACCAAACTTTTACATTAACAGAGTTCTTGTGAGTCCAGAATGTTATAGATGTTTAATAAGTTTGCAAGTTCAATGTATATATTCATTCTAGGATAAATAGTACTTTATGGTTTGATTATCACTTATAAAACTACATAAAATCTAGCAGATATTTTGGGAAGAACGGTTTACTTGAAAATTACATCAACAAATTGTAAAAGCATTTATTATACACTGGGTTGGCATAAGAAGTTCATGTCACACCATTAGTATCATATCTCTTACTCTGATGTAGTAAATACCTAGTAAAATAACACAGAGATGATCTGTGGCTCATTTGACTTAAAGTTCTAGACTATTAATCATCATATATGGAATTTAGGGAGAAAATACTAGTGGGCCATCCTACTGATTATTGATCATTATATCCCCTAGAAACTTTGCAGCTATATGTGGTATGGACCTTGAAAACATAATGCCATTCAAATTCCTCTATAGTGACCAGGAAAATCTTGCAAGGTCTGCATGTTCCGCCTCTTGTGTGCTAATTGTTATAAAATTTGAAATTTGTTGCCTCTGCAAGTGATTCTGAGTGAAATTATTCACAAAGTCCTCTACTTAGTGAATATACATACAGAAGCCTCAGTCTCCAGAGCTGTAATGAACCAAGTCTTCTGCCAGTCAAAACAACATCTAAAATACACCATTCAATATCTTTTGAAGTTGGCCATTGTTTTCATCAGTCTGTCATAAGACTGTGCCCCAATGTAAATGTTTGTTTGAAATGTCATTTTTAGCAACAAATGAATAGTTTAGTTTTGAAAAGGTTTTCTCTTTTTGTTGATTTGCTTTATACATCAGAGTATCTTAAGTGGCATGGAGGGATTTCTACTGGAGAGAATTTATTCATGTAGTGGATTTCATTGATGAATTTCTGCATATTTAACTGTTCCTGCATCCCTGAGAAAAGGCCTACTTAATCAAGGTGAATGATCATTTTGATGTGATCTTGGATTCAGTTTGCTAGGATTTTTTTTGAGTAATTTTGCATTATTTTAATAAGGAAAATTGGTCTGAAGTTCTCATTCTTTGTTTGGCCTTTGTGTGGTTTTAGTATCAGCTTAGCTGTGCCTTCCTAGAATGAATTGGGCAGTGTTTCTTATGTTTCTATTTTGTGGAATAGTTTGAAGACTATTGATAATAGTTTGAAGATATTAGGTTTTCTTTGGAGATGTACTAGTATTCTTCACTAAACCCATCTGGTCCTGGGTGATTTTTTTTCTGCTGTTGTTGTTTTAATTTTTGATGCTTCATTTACATTTCAAATGTTTTCCCATTTCCAGGTCTCTCCTTTGGAAACCCCCTATCCCAAATAGTACCCCTGCCTCTATGAGGGTACTCCCCACCCACACACCCATTCTTATCTTCCCTTAATGGCATTACCCTACTCTGAGGCATCTAATCATTCAGGCCCAAGGGCCTCTCCTCCCGCTGATTGCCAACAATGCCCTCCTCTGTCACATGTGAGGACAGCACCATGGGTCCCTCCATGTGTGGATCCTAGTATCCAGGATCACCAGGGAGTCTGGCCAGTTGACACTGTTGCTCCCTCCAGGGGCTGAAAACTCACTCAGCTCCTTCAGTTCCTTCTCCAGCTCCTCCATCTGGGACTCCATGCTCAGTCCAATAGTCGCTGTGAATTGAATCTTGAGAATTTTGAAATTTTGGGCTAATATCCACTTATCAGTGAGTACATACTTTGTTCTTTTGTGACTGAGTTACCTCACTCAGGATGATATTTTCAAGTTCCATCCATTTGCCTATGCATTTCATGAAGTCATTGTTTTTAATAGCTGAGTAGTATTCCATTGTGAAAATTACCACATTTTCTGTATCCATTCCTCTGTTGAGGGACATCTGTTTTTTTTCCAGCTTCTGGATATTATAAATATGGCTGCTAAGAACATAGTGGACCATGTGCCCTTATTATATATTGGAGTAACTTCTGAGCGTATGCCCAGAAGAGGTATAGCTGGGTCCTCAATTAGTAGTATGCCCAATTTTCTAAGGGTCTGCCAAACTGATTTACAGAGTGGTTGTACCAGCTTGCAATCCCACCAACAATGGAGGAGGCTTCCTCTTTCTCCACATCCTCACCAACATCTGCTGTCACCTGAGTTTTTGATCTTAGCCATTCTGATTGATGTGATGTGAAATCTCAGGGGTTTTTTGAATTGCATTTCCTTGATGACTAAGGATGTTGAACATTTCTTTAAGTGCTTCTCTGCCATTTGAGTTTCTCAATTAAGAATTATCTGTTTAGCTCTGTTTCCCTTTTTTTTTTTTTTGATAGTGTTATTTGGTTCTCTGGAGTCTAACTTACTGAGTTCTTTGTATATGTTGGACATTAGCCCTCTATTAATGTGGGATTGGTAAAAATCTTTTCCCAATCTGTTGGTTGTTGTTTTGTCTTACTGACAGTGTCCTATGCCTTACAGAAGTTTTGCAATTTTATGAGGTCCCATTTGTCAATTTTTGATCTTAGAGCACAAGCCATTGGTGTTCTGTTCAGGAACTTTTTCCCTGTGCCCATGTATTTGAAAATTTTCCTCACTTTTTTTCTGTTAGATTCAGTGTATCAGTTTTATGTGGAGGTTCTTGATCCACTTGGACTTGAGCTTTGTACAGGCAGATAGGAATTGATCAATTTTCATTCAAAGATAATGTGACCATAGGTGTGTAGGTTCATTTCTGGATCTTCAATTCCATTCCTTTGAACTACCTGCTGGTCAATGTACCAATACCATGCAGTTTTTATCACTACTGCTCTGTAGTACAACTTGAGGTCAGTGGTGCTGATTCCCCCAGAAGTTCTTTTGTTCTTGAGAATAGTTTTTGCTATCCTGGGTTTTTGTTATTCCAAATGAATTTGAGAATTGCTCTTTCTAAGTCTATGAAGATTGAGTTGTAATTTTGATGGGGATTGCATTGAATCTGTAGATTGTTTTTGGCAGGTTGGCCATTTTTACTTATTAATCCTGCCAATCCATGAGCATGGGAGATCTTTCCATCTTCTGAGGTCTTCTTCAATTTCTTTCTTCAACACTTAAAGTTCTTGTCATACAGATCTTTCACTTGTTTGGTTAGAGTCACACCAAGATACTTTATAATTTTTGGGACTATTGTGAAGGGTGCCATTTCCTTATTTTCTTTCTCAGCCTGTGTATCCTTCAAGTATAGGAAGGCCACTTATTTGAATGAGTTAATATTATATCAGGCCACTTTGCTGAAGTTGTTTATCAGCTGTAGGAGTTCTCTGGTGGAATTTTTCAAGATACTTAAGTATACAATCATATCATCTGCAAATAGTGATATTTTGATTTCTTCCTTCCCAATTCATATGTCTTTGACCTCCTTTTGTTGTCTAATTGATCTAACTAGAACTTCAAGTACTACACTGAATATATGAGGAGAGAGAGGGAAATTTTGTCTAGTCCCTGATTTTATTGGGTTTGCTTCAAGTTTCTTTCCCTTTAGTTTGATGTTGGCCACTGGTTTGTGGTATATTGCTTTTACAATGTTTAGGTATAGGCCTTGAATTCCTGATTTTTCCAAGACTTTTATAATGAAAGGATGTTGAATTTTATCAAATGCTTTTTTAGCATCTAACATAATGACCACATGGTTTTTTTCTTTGAGTTTGTTTATGTTGTGGATTACATTGATGTGTTTCTGGGTATTGAACCATCCCTGCATCCCTGGGACAAAGCCTACTTGATCATGGTGAATGATCATTTTGATGTGTTCTTAGATTCGGTTTGCGAGAATTTTATTGAGTATTTTTGCATGGATATTCATACGGGAAATTGGACTGAAGTTTTCTTTATATGTTAAGTCTTTGTGTAGTTTTGGTATCAGTGTAACTGTAGCCTCATTGAATGAATTTTATATTGTTCCTTCAGATTGTATTTTGTGGACAATTTTGAAGAGTATTGGTATTAGTTTTTTTTTGAAGGTCTCATAGAATTCTGCACTAAACCCATCTGGTCCAGGGCTTTTTTTAATTAGGAGACTTTTAATGACTGCTTTTATTTCCTTAGGGGTTTATGGGACTGTTCAGATGGTTTATGTGATCCTGACTCAACTTTGGTATTTGGTATCTGTCTCCCACTATCAGGGTGAAGTGCAATCTGTGCTTTGAGCTTTAGTAAAAAGTTTCTTTTATGAATGTGAGTGCCCTTGCATTTGGAGCATAGATGTTCAGAATTGAGATTTCTTCTTGGTAGATTTTTCTTTGATGAGTATGAAGTGTTCTTCCTAATCATTTTTGATTATTTTTGGTTGAAAGTCAATTTTATCCAGTATAAGAATGGCTACTCCAGCCTGTTTCTTGGGACAATTTCTTTGGAAAATTGTTTTCCAGCCCTTTCCACTGAGGTAGTGTTTGTATTTAACTCTGAGGTGTGTTTCCTGTACGCAGCAAAATGCTGGGTCCTGTTTATGTATCCATTTTGTTAGTTTTTGTCTTTTTATTGGGGAATTAAGTCCATTTATGTTAAGAGATATTAAGGAACACTAATTGTTGCTTCCTGTTAATTTCGATGTTATTATGTTTTTATGGCTATCTTCTTTTGGTTTTATTGAAAGAATACTTTCTTGCTTTTTCTAGGTTGTAGTTTTCCTCCTTGTGTTGGCATTTTCCATCTATTATCCTTTGTCGGGCTGGGATTGTGGAAAGATATTGTGTAATTTTGGTTTTATCATGGATTATCTTGGTTTCACCATATATGGTAATTGAGAGTTTTGCTGGGTATAGCAGCCCGGGCTGGCAGTTGTGTACTTGAAAAGTCTTTATGAAATATTCCTAGGATCTTCTAGCTTTCATAGTCTCTGGTGAGAAGTCTGGAGTAATTCAAATATGTCTGCCTTCAGATATTACTTGGCCTTTTTCCTTTACTGCTTTTAATATTCTTTATTGGTTTTGTGCATTTGGTGTTTTCACTATTATGTGGTGGGAGGAATTTCTTTTTCTGGTCCAATCTATTTGGAGTTTTTTAGGCTTCTTGAATGTTTATGATCATCTCTTTCTTTAGGTTAGGGAAGTTTTCTTCTATAATTTTGTTGAAGATATTTACTGGCCTTTTAAGTTGGGACTCTTCACTCTATTCTATACCTACTATCCTTAGGTTTTGTCTTCTCATTGTGTCCTGGATTTTCTGGATGTTTTGGGTTAGGAGCTTTTTGCATTTCAAAATTTCTTTGACTGTTGTGTCGATGTTTTCTGTGGTATCTTCTGCACTTGAGATTCTCTCTTCTGTCTCTTGTATTCTCTTGATGATGCTTGCATCAATGACTCCTGATCTCTTTCCTAGGTTTTCCAGGGTTGTCTGCTTTTGTGATTTCTTTATTGTTTTTATTTCCATTTTTAGATCTTGGATTGTTTTGTTAATTTCCTTGGCCTGTTTGGTTGTATTTTCATGTAATTCTTTAAGGGATTTTGTGTTTCCTCTTTAAGCACTTATAGCTATTTACCTTTGTTCTCTTGTATTTCCTTAAGGGAGATATTTATTTCCTTCTTAAAGTCTTCTATCATCATCATGAGATGTGATTTTAAGTCTGAGTCTTGCTTTTCTGGTGTGTTGGTATATCCAGGGCACACTGTTGTGGAAGAACTGTGTTCTGATGGTGCCAAGTTGCCTTGGTTTCTGTTCCTTACATTCTTGCCCTTGCCTTTCACCATCTGGTTATCTCTGGTGTTAGGTGGTCTTGTTCTCTCTGACTGTGGCATGTCCCTCTGCAAGTCTCTGGAACAGTACTCCTTGGAGACCAGCTTTCTCTGAGAAGAATTTGGTTTTGGATAGCTGTGGAACATGGTCAGCTCTGGGGTGCAAACTGAAACCAGAATAATCCTGTCCCCCAGATGTTCCTTGGTTCCTCTTTCCTGATGCCTCTGTAAGAGTTTATCTTGATCCAGGAATTTGAACAGAAGTGGTGGTCTTGCCTGTACTCGAAGGCATGTTGGCACTCCTGGGAGTCCAGCTCTCTCCTGGCACTATTTGATTATGGAGCCCTGTGTCACATGATCAGCTCCCCGGCCTCAGAAGGAAACTGGAAGGCCACTCTTCAGTCCCTGTGTCTTGAGGGTTCTGGGTGGGTCCCTCTGAGCAGAGATGCTGTTCTTACCTCTGTTCACAGGCTTGTCCACACTCCTGGGAAGCTAGCTTTCTCCCAGCGCTATTTGGCTATGGAGTCTTGGCTAAGTGGCACACGCTTAGGTCTCTGGCCACAGATGGAAACAGGAAGGTTCCTGTCCCAGGCTGCTCCTATGTCCCTTTGTTCTGAGGGTTCTTGGAGGGGTCCCTCTGAGCAGAAGTTCTGGCCTCACCACCCCGCTCATAGGCTTGTCCACACTCCTGTGAGGCTAGCTCATTCCCTGCACTATTTGGGTATTGATCCATGTGGCACATGCCACAGGCATAAACTGGAAGGCACTGTTTATTTCTTTTTTGTTTTATTTATTTATTTATTTATTTATTTACTTTGGATAGGAGACTTTTAATTACTGTTTCTACTTCTTTAGAGTTTATGGGCCAGTTTAGATGGTTTATCTAATGCTGATTTAACTTTAGTATTTGGTATCTGTCCAGAAAACTGTCTATTTCATCCAGATTTTCCAGTTTTGTTCAGTGTAGGCCATTGTAGTAGGATTTGATGATTTTTAAGCTTCCTTTGTTTCTGTTGCTATATTTCCCTTTTCATTTCTAATTTTGTTCATTTGAATACTCTCTGTACCCTATGGGTAGTCTGGCTAATGGTTTGTCTACCTTGTTGATTTTCTCAACAATAACGACAACAACAAAAACAGCTCATGGTTTTGTTGATTCTTTGTGTAGTTCTTTTTGTTTCAACTTGGTTGATTTCAGCCCTGACTTTGATTATTTCCTGCTATCTACTCCTCTAGGGTGTATTTGATTCTTTTTGCTCTAGAGCTTTCATGTATGCTGTTAAGCTGCTATTGTATGCTCTCTCCAATTTCTTTTTGGAGGCATTCAGAGATGAGTTTTTCTCTTGGCACTTGTTTCATTGTGTCCCATAAGTTTTGATATGTTGTGCCTTCATTTTCATTAAATTCTACAAAGTCTTTAATTTCTTTCTTTCTTCCTTGATCAAGTTATCACTGAGTAGGGCATATCACCTTCTGTGTGTTTGTGGGCTTTCTGTTGTTTTTGTTGCTATTGAGGATCAGATTTAGTCTGTAGTGAAGTGATATGATGCATGGAATTATTTGAATATTCTTGTATCTGTTGAGATCTGTTTGTAACCTACATATGGTCAATTTTTGAGAAGGTAACATGAGGTGATGAGAAGAAGGTATATTCTCTTGTTTTCAGATGAAATGTCCTATAGATATCTGTTAAATCCATTTGGTTCATAGCTTCTGTTAGTTTAACTGTGTCTCTGTTTAGTTTGTGTTTCCATGATCTGTCCATTGATGAGAGTGGGGAGTTTAAGTCTCCCATTGTTTTTGTGTGAGGTACAATGTGTGCTTTGAGCTTTAGGAATGTTTCTTTTATGAATATGGGTGCCCTTGCATTTGGGACATAGATGTTCAGAACTCAGAGTTCTTTTTGGTAGATTTTTCCTTTGATGAGTAAGAAGTGTCCTTCCTCATCCTTTTTGATGAATTTTGGTTGAAAGTAAATTTTATCTGATATTAGAATGGCTACTCCAGCCTGTTTCTTGGGGCCATTTGCTTGGAAAATTGTTTTCCAGCCCTTTACTCTGAGGTAGTGTTTGTCTTTAACACGGAGGTGTATTTCCTGGATGCAGCAAAATGCCGGGTCCTGTTTATGGATCCAGTCTGTCAGTCTATGTCTTTTTATTGGGGAGTTGAGACCATTGATGTTAAGAGATATTAAAGAATAGTGATTGTTATTTCCTTTGATCATTATGAAGTGTCTTTTCTTATTGTTTTGATAACTTTTAGTTGAAAGCTGAATTTATTCTACATTAGAATGACTACTCCAGCTTGTTTCTTGGGACCTTTTGATTGGTAGGTAAATTGTTTTCCAGTCCTGTACTCCTAGGTAGTGTCTGTCTTTGACACTGAGGTACATTTCCTGTATGCAGCAAAATGATGGGTCCTGTTTACATATCCAGTCTGTTAGTCTATGTATTTTTATTGGGGAATTGAGTCCATTGATGTTAAGAGATATTAAGAAATACTGATTGTTACTTCCTATTATTTTTTATGTAATTTTTTATGATTGTGTGGGTACCTTCTTTGGGGTTTGTTGTTAAAAGATTAATTTCTTGGTTTATCTTGGGTGTAGTTTCCCTCCTTGCATTAAAGTTTTCCATCTATTATCCTTTGTAAGGCTGAATTTTTGGAAAGATATTGTGTAAATTTCATTTTGTCATGGAATATCTTGGTTTTTCCATCTATGGTAATTGAGAGTTTTGCTCATTATAGTAGCCTGGGCTGACGTTTGTGTTCTCTTAGGGTCTGTATGAGATCTGCCCAGGATCTTATAGCTTTCATTGTCTCTAGTGAGAATTCTGGTATAATTCTGATAGGTCTGCCTTTATATGTTACTTGACCTTTTTCCCTTACTGCTTTTAATAATCTGTCTTTCTGCATTGTTTGTTTTGTACATTTGGAGTTTTGAACATTATGTGATGGGAGGAATTTCTTTTCTTGTCCAATCTATTTTGAGTTCTGTAGGCTTCTCATATGTTTATGGGCATCTCTTTCTTTAGGTAAGGGAAGATTTTTCTATAATTTTATTGAAGATATTTACTGACCCTTTTAATTGGGAGTCTTCACTCTCTTCTATACATATTATGCTTAGGCTTGGTCTTCTCATTGTGTCCTGGATTTTCTGGATGTTTTGGATTAGGTATATTTTGTATTTTGCATTTCCTTTGACTGTTGTATCAATGTTATCTATGCTATGTTTTGCACCTGAGATTCTTTCTTCTATCTCTTGTGTTCTGTTGATGATGCTTACATCTATGACTCCTGATCTCTTCTCTTGGATTTCTATCTCCAGGATTGTCTCCCTTTGTGATTTCTTTATCGTTTCTATTTCCATTTTTAGATTCTGGATGGTTTTGTTCAATTCCTTCACCTCTTTAGTTGTGTTTTCCTGTTATTCTTTAAGGGATTTTTGTGTTTCCTCTTTAAGGGCTTCTAGCTGTTTACCTGTGTCCTCCTGTATTTCTTTAAGGGAGTTATTTATGTCCTTCTTAAAGTCCTCTATCATCAGCATGAGAAGTGATTTTAAATCAGAGTCTTGCTTTTCTGGTTTGTTGGGAGGTATCCAGAGCTTGCTGTGGTGGGAGAACTGGGTTTGGATGATGACAAGTAACCTTAGTTTCTGTTGCTTATGTTCTTGTCCTTGCCTCTTGCCATCTGGTTAACTGTGGTGCTAGCTGGTCTTGCTATCTCTGAGTGTGGATTGTCCCTCCTGCAATCTTGTGTGTCAGTACTCCTGGGGAGAACAGTTCTATCTGGGAGCAATTTGGATATGGATCACTGTGGCACAGGATCAGCTCTAGGCACAGATGGAAACGGAAAGGATCCTGTCCCTGGCTGGTCCTCCATCCCTGTGTCCTGAGAATTCTGAGTGGTCCCTTTGAGAAGAAGTGGTGGTCTTCCTTGTGCTCACAGGCTTTCCTGCACTTCTGGAAGACAAGCTCTCTTGGAGGTATTTGGGTATGGAGTGCAGTTGCACAGGATCATCTCCAGGCACTGTGGCACAGGGTCAGCTCTGGGTGCAGAAGGAAACTGGAAGGATCCTATGGGTACTTTGGAAGCTGCACTAAATGTATTTTGCATTATACTCTGTTTATATATGGCTACTGGGTAGACTCATGTGTTTGAACAAGTCTATTGGGGCCAGGGAGTACAATATAGTGATATATGTTTAATCCTGAAAGTGACACCTTTGGGATATGTGGCCTTGTAGGTATGGTTTTCTTGGATGAAGTATGTCACTGTGGGATTGGGCTTGGAGACCATCCTCCTAGCTTCCAGAAGACAGTAGTCTTCTCCTTTCTACCTTTGTATCAAGATATAGAATGTTTGGTTCCTCTAGCACCATGCCTACCTGAATGCTGCCATGTTTCCTGCCATGATGATAATAAACTGAACCTCAGAACCAGTAAGACTATAAGAGCTGCATGGGTCATGGTGACTCTTTGTAGAAATGGGAACCCTAAGACAGAGACCACCAGTCATATGTTTTTATTGTTGTTTAAATTTTTTATTTTTATCTCATACATCTCCACCATAAGTTTCCCTCTTTCTCCTCTTACCAGGTCTCTCCCCAGCCTCTCTTATCCCTTTGATTTACTGTCCCCATTTACCCAAAGAAAAGAGTAGGGACATCAACAAAATATGGCACAACAAGAAACAATGAAACTAGGCACAACCCTCACATCAAGTCTGAGCAAGGTAACCCAGTATGAGAAAACAGTTCTACCAGCAGACAAAAGAATTAGAGACATACCCACTCCGACTGTCAAAAGTCCCTCAAAACACCAAGCCCACAATGATAACAAATATGCACAGGACCCAGGGCAAACCCATATAGACTTTGTTATTGCCACTTAAGTCTCTGTGAGCCACTTGTGTAAGTGGAGTTCACCCTCACATGGCTTACCTTTAAACCCTCTGTCTTCTCTTGTACGTCTTTTCAATTTTCCCTTGAGTTTACTTGCTCTATCATACTCATCTTGACAGTCTTCAAGAAAATCAAGGCAGTGTAAGAACTCAGGAAAATAATGATATATTGATTTTCTTTTATTAGGAGGAAAGACTGTTCTTAAACATAAACATGAGAATCACATTAGTAGGCTATATTAGTAAAGTAGTTCAAATTTAAAGATGATTTATGTACAACGGAATAAGAGAATAAAGGAATTTATTACTTATTTCTCTTTTTCTTACTCATGCATACTGACTAATGTCATATTCAGTTATTCTTGTAAGGTTCTATTTACCAGGAGAGCATGTCTGGCATAATCAACTAAGTAGAGCTCATTAAATCTCATGGAAAAGGAAATGGCAATACCAAACATGCATGGGTCTCTGCTAGGTCTTTTGCATATATGATGTGATTGTTGACTTGGTGCTTTGAGGAGACTCCTGACAGTTGGAGTGAGGGTGTCTCTGATTGTTTTCTCTGATCTTGAGACCCATTTCTTCTGCTGGGTTGCCTTACCCAGCCTACATGTTAAGGTTTATGCCTGATATTATTGTATCTTGCTTTGCAGTGTTTGGCTGATGTTGCTTGGAGGCCTTCTCTTTTCTGGGTGATATGTGGGTAAGAGTTTATCTGGGGGATGAGGGAGGCTAAGCAGAACTAAGAGAAGTAGAGAGAGAGAAATTTGTAGTCAGGATGTAGTCAGGATAATAAAATAAAATTTAATACAAAATAAAAATAAATAAAAGAATAGCAGAGAGGAGCCTAGTATACTTCGCCATACCTGTAATTTCACAGATTGGAAGGTTGATGCAGAACAACATTCATGATTCTATTCATGTCTGGGTACCTTGCCAGCCCAAAATATATAGATATTACCTACATCTAAAATCTAAGCAACCAAAAAAAGTACTTGTCTAAAACTGAGTACTATGGTATCTTCTTGCAATCTCAGGACTTAGGATTCTCAGACACATGAAACCAGATATGAAATCATAAAAGTGGAAAGGAGTTTTAAGAAAAAAACATTTTAGGGGATATACCTGAGACAAAAAAGACTGGAAAAAGTCTAGATAGGATGCCCACCTACCAAATTCTCCCACACTCTCTATCTTGGCATTTGCCCACACTGGTTGTCTTACCCCAACCTCAAACTGGGACAGAGACCACATAGAGTGAAAGAAGTCCAGGTAGACTAATTGGCCACCAAACTTTCCCATGTTTTCATTATCTTGGTGAACCCCCACCATATTCCCAGTACCTTACCCTCCTAGTTGATGTGCCTCAGCCTCCCATTCGGGTAGGAAACTCCCTGTTGTACCAGAGAACACAAAGAATTTGAGAAGTCCAGGTCACACTGACCAAGATAGAAAACCAGAAAGTAAACAGAAACCAAGGAGTAAAATACCAACTCAGCAAAGACAAACTCAGAAATTGGCACCTAGTCTCAGTTTTTAATTACTTTTAATTTTTTACCATCCAGTCTCCAGTTATTAACCCCTTCCAGTCTGCCCTCCCACTGTTCCTCATCCCATTCCTCTTCCCCCTGATTTCTAAGAAGATGTTCCCACCCCTGATCCCATGAGGCCTCCCCACTCCCTTGGGGCCTCAAGCACCTAGACTTATAATAACCCCAACCCAGAGTCCCAGAGGCCAGCATAACAATACAATCAACAACTTCTAAGGCAATATTTCCCCACCTATTACAGCAACTCCTGAATATTCCAAAACAGCAGAAGTATAAGAGAATGACCTAAAAATCAACTTTACGAAGATGATTTAGTACCTTAAAGAGGAATATATAACACGCATAAAGAATTTCAAGAAAACACAAAGAAACAATTAGAGGATATAAATAAGTTCCTTTAAAAAGGCCAAGAAGAAACAGTTGAAGAAAATGAATAAAACTGTTCAAGACCAGAAAAATGGAAACAGAAGCAATATAGAAAATACAAATGGAGGAAATTCTGGAAATAAAAATTCTATGTTAGCAAACAGGAACCACAGACAGAAGCATCACTGACAGAGCAAAAGATATTGAAGTAAGACTGTCAGGGGTTGAAGATACTATAGAAGAAATAGATACATCTATCAAAGAGAATTCTAAATCTTAAAATTCCTGACACAAAGGACCTATCACCCTACAGAAGAGAGAGACATCCAAGCCAAGCACTTGCCCCTCAGCCCCACAGCAACCCCAGAGTGGTTAGGTAAGACCAGACGAGAGCCCCAAGTGACAGCCATAAGTCCTACAGAGAGAGCCACATTAATGAATGAATATATGGCGGAAAGATGGAAAAGAGGGAGAATAGGGAAAAGAGAGGTAAAACTGTAGACAGGATTGCAGTGGGGAACAAGTGGATACAAGGATCCTGCACAACCATTGAGGTCATGGTGATGTCTGGGCCCAGACTGCTGTCAAGGGTCACAACTGAGTCCTTTTCCCTACTACAGCTGGGGCCTATGTTGATATCTTTTGGCCCATGATGCCACTGAAGGGCATTTAGATGTCAGTGGTCTGGTATGCTGCCTGGGACTGTGTTGATGTCTGGGGACCATGCTGATACCAGGGACCAGACTGATTTGGGTGGCCTATGCTGTTACGTGAGACCGTAGTGATATCCTGGACAAGGCTGTAGCTGAGGGAAAAGTCTGAGCCCATCATCCTGATGCAACAGAAGTCTATATCAAGATTTGTGGCCAGCGTTACCACCAAAGACCGTGTGGGATATCAGTGGTATGGGCTGCCACCTGAGACCATATGGATATCTGAGGGCCATGTTACCACTGGGAGACATGATGGTCTGAGTTGCCTTTACTGCCACCTGAGGTCATGGTGAAATCTGGGCCCATGTCACTGCCAGAGACCATGTCTGGATCCATGGTCCTATTGCAGTCAGCATCTGTGTAAATGTCCAAAGCTTTACCAAAGACTATGGGGATGTTCCTGATCTTAGCTGCTTCCTGAGACAGTGTTGATTTCTAAGCACTCTGCTGAGCTGACCCTGCTCCTTCTAAACCACCACACTCTGGAGAGGTATCTCCAACCCACAATGGATGCAGCACTTGGGAGGGCCTACCCCCACCTGGCATGCATTAGCATGGGTGAAGAAAAGATGCCCCTCTTCCGTCCTCCTTTCCACCTATGGCAGGCAGGTGAGTTGACCCTGCCAATAGCAGACCCCACACATAGCCTGAGTAGCACAATAGAGGCTGTGGCAGAGGCAGTAGGATGACAAACTCAGCTTTGACCCAGGCCCAGATCCAGGGCTCTGAGTTGCCTATCCCAACAACTTCAATCCCATAGATGAAGTGTGTGAAAAAGCTAGTCCTGCACAACCAAAGGTGCAGGATCTCCATGACATAGGAAAGAAACAAAATACCTAAGAGGAGTCTTGATGAGGATCTAGCATTGATGTGTAGCAGAAGCTAGAGGCATCCAAGCAGAAACATGATTCATTTTAATGAAGAGTTGCAAGTAAAACTATTTGGGCATAAGTGTATACTGTGTTACATACCATACCATACCATACCATACCATACCAGTTTCCATGGTGATATTTTTGTTTTGTTTTGGGAAAAGTTTCAAGCCTGGAAGGTGGATATAATGGCTCAGAAGATGAGTGGAGTTGGAAGGCATGATGTGAAATTCACAGAGAATCAATAAAAGTTAGTAAAATAAAATATAAGAAAAATTCCTAACACAAAACATCTAGAAAATCCGAGACCCTATAAAACACTAAACCTAAGAATAGTAAGAATTGAAGAAGCAGATGATTTCCAGCTCAAAGACCCAGAAAATATTCTCAACAAAATCATAGAAGAAAAATTTCCTAGCTTAAAGAAGGAGGTGCCTATAAAGATACAAGAAGCTTACAGAACATGAAATATATTGGTCCAGAAAATAATGTACTCTTAACATGTAATAATCAGAACACTAATATTCAGAACAAAGAAAGAGTATTAAAAGCTACAAGGAAAAAGATCAAGTAACATAAAAATACAAAGGCAGATCTATCAGAATTAAACCCAGCTTCTTCTTCTTTTTTTTTGAAAGTCTGAAAACAGAATAAATGTAATTTTCAAAAACAGCCAAGTATTGTAGAGAACATCTTTCTTCCCATCACCCAGGAGGTTGAGGCAGGAACATCTATGTGAGTCTGAGGACAGCCTTGTCTACATTGAGAGTTCATCCAAGGCTACATAAAGAGACCCTGTCTCAAACAACAATAATCAGAATAAGCTTCTTGAGTCTGCTGATTCACAACTGTTCCATGTAAACCCAACTTCTTAATATAGACTCTAAAATCTGAAAAGACCTGAACAAATGTTATGGAGGCTTTAAGAGACCAGAGATGTCAGCCAAGAATACTGTACTCAGCAAAGCTTTCAATCATGATAGAAAGAGAAAACAAGATATTACATGATAAAGTAACATTTAAACAATATCTGTTCACAATTTCAGCCTTATAGATGGAACTAGCAAGGCAGTGGTGGCGCACGCCTTTAATCCCAGCACTCAGGAGGCAGAGGCAGGCGGATTTATGAGTTCAAGGCCAGCCTGGTCTACAGAGTGAGTTCCAGAACAGCCAGGGCTACACAGAGAAACCTTGTCTCAAAAAACCAAAAAAAAAACAAAAAAGAAAAGAAAAGAAAGAAGAAAAGTTCCAACCTACAAAAACACAGAGAATAATCTCATACCAGCAAAACCAAGAGAAAGAAAGTACAAACACATACACAAGACAACACACACATGCATACACACACACACACACTCCCACCATAACCACTACCACCAAGAATGAAATAAAAAAAATTAACAATCATTAGTCATTGATGTCTCTCAATATCAATGGATTCATTTCAGTCAATAAAATAACACAGACTAACAGAATATATGCAAAAACAGGAACCATATTTTTGGTGCATTAGAAAAACACACTCATCATCATCATCATCATCATCATCATCATCATCATCAAAAATGGACATTACCTCAGAGTAAAGGTAATATAAAAGATTTTCCAAGCAAATGAACTCAAGTACCAAGCTGGAATACCTATTTTGATATCTAACAAAATAGATTTCAAACAAAAATTAATCAAAGGAAACAGTGAAGCTCAGTAAAAGAAAACTCCACTAAGATGACTTTTCAATTTTTAACATCTATGTTCCAAACACAAGGGCACACATGTTTGTAAAGGAAATACTACAAAAGTATAAATCACACATCAACACTCACATATCAGTTGTGGGAGACTTCAGTACCTCACTCTCACCAATGGACAGGTTGTCCAGGCAAAAAGTAAACAGAGAAATGCTGGAGGTAAGAGTCATTAAGAACTAAAAAACAGATATCTACAGAAGAATACACCTTATTATCAACACCTCACAGAACTTTCTCCAAAACTGACCAAATACGGGATCACAAAGCAAGTCTCAATAGATACAAGAATACTCAGAGAATTTCTTGTATCCTATCAGACTACCACAAGTTAAGCTGGAATTCAACAATAACAGAAACAACAGAAGGCTTGCAAATTCAAGGAAACTGAACAACTTTCTACTGGTGATAACTGGATCGAGGCAGAAATAAGGAAAGAAATTAAAATGTTTATAGGATTCCACTAAAATGAATATATAACATACCCCAATTTGGGGGACACCATAAAAGCAGTGCTAATAGGAACATTCACAGCACTACACCTACATAAAATATGGGAAAGATATAATACTAACAACTTAACTGTACACATGAAATATCTAGAAAAAAGAAGCAAGCTTATCCAAGAGGAGTAAATAGCAGGAAATAACTAAAAAGAGGACTGAAATAAATAAAATAGAAACCAAGAGTACAATACATGGAATCAATGAAGCAATGAGTTGATTCTTTGAGAAAATCAACAAGATAGACAAACTCAGCCAAAAGCAGAGAGAGAATATTCAAATTAACAAAATCCAAGGAGAGAAGATGAGAGTGGGAGGGTGGAGGAATACCTCCATAGAGGAAGGGGTTGGGAGAGGGAATAGGGAGGTTCCAAAGAGGAGATCTGGAAAGGGGGAAACATTTGAAATGTAAATAAAGTATAAAAAAAAAA
>JADRCH010004093.1:805-11041 GCA_019843965.1 Rhynchomys soricoides
CACTCTCTTCTTCCCTCCTTGGCATTCTCCTTTACTGGGGGATCTAATACCCTAAGGACCAAGAGTCTCTACTCCCCATGATGTCTAAGAAGATCCTCCTCTGCCACATATGTGGCCAGCAGCATGAGTCCTTCCATGTGTATTAATTGGTTGGTGATTTAATCTCCAGGAGTATTGAGGGGTCAGGCCAGTTGCCACTGTTGCTCCCTCCCTGGGGCTGCAAACTCTCTCAGCTCCTTCAGACCCTTCTCCAAGTCCTCCATCTGGGACCTCACACTCAGCCCCACAGTTGCTTTGAAGTGACTCTTTGTGACTGTATTACCTCGCTCAGGATGATATTTTTAAGCTCCATCCATTTGTCTGTGAATTTCATGAAGTCATTGTTTTTAATAGCTGAGTAGTATTCCATTGTGTAAATGTACCAGATTTTCTGTATCCATTCCTTTGTTGAGGGACATCTGGGTTGTTTCCAATTTTTGGCTATTCTAAATATGGCTGCTATGAAGATAGTGGAACATGTGTCTTTATTACATGTTGGAGCAACCTCTGGGTATATGTCCAGAAGTAGAATAGCTGGTTCCTCAGGTATTATTATGTTCATTTTTCTGAGTGTCTGCCAAACTGATTTCCAGAGAGGTTGTATCAACTTGCGTTCCCACCAGCAATGGAGGAGTGTTCCTCTTTTCCCACATCTTTGCCAACATTTGCTGTCACCTGAGTTTTTGATCTTAGCCATTCTGACTGGTGTGAGGTGGAATCTCAGGGTTGTTTTGATTTGCATTTCCCTGATGACTAAGGATTTTGAGGTTTTCTTTAGGTGCTTCTCAGCCATTTGAATTTCCTCAGCTGAGAATCCTCTGTTTAGCTCTGCTCCCCAGAAGGCTTCCCATCAATACCTTTTTGATGATTTAGGGCAAATGGCTGGAAAAGTTTTGCATATTTTAAGGCTTCTCAGTGATTTGTAGTTCCACCAATTAACAAGCTAAGAAAATACAGTCTGTGTAGCTTAAATTCCAAGGAGCTGTTTTGGGCTATGAGCATATCTCCATTTGATACTGCCCACTGGAGAACAGGCCTTAAAACTCTGAGTTTAATGCTTCTAATATTAGATTTCACTCCACAAATGGTTCTTTCTAACTTGGATCCAGAGACAGACCAGATTTCTGGCAGAGCTCTTCAGCTACATCCAGCATTCCTTGTTGGAGGAATGTTCCACCATGACCTCATTGAGAAACCATTGGCTGTCTGCCTGCCAGCAGCCATCTTTTCCCACACTGCTAATGTCAGAATCAAAATTTTTATCAATGGCTTTTCCAAAGCAAGAAACACTGCTGTGGATGTCTTTGTGGTCAGAAGCCTGCTTCTGCACAGTGTCCTTTATTCTTCTGCAGCAGTGGTTCTGAACAAGTGAAAGTGTCCCTGATAATTCAGCATATTGACATTGGCCCCGCAGGATCTCATGCTTGAGCCCTCTGGGGTAGTCCATGAGTTCCTCCAGGCCCTGCTTGCACAGCTAGGCATAGCCTGAGAACTTCTGCAGCACCTTCTCCAGCTTGCGCTCCACTTTCATGCACTGAACCATGCCAGAGACACAAGCACTGGGCTCCTTGGCACAGGGGGTTCCGCAGTGGTTTGGTCAAGGCCCCACCAAGGCCATGTCTTGCTCCTCCTCCCTAAGGCAGAAAGTGAACAGTGAGGGAGGGAAGGAAGGCGGTCGCACTAGCCATGTTGCAGGGGCAGCCCAGTGCAGCCCGTGCCCAACCCATCGAGTTGCTGCCCAGTAGCTTGAGCGCTTTGCTTACCATACTGGTGCTGTGTCTAGCCCCGGGCCCCCTGGCTCTCCCTGTTGTGTTACCCCTTGGTGGCCTTGCAGATAGTTTTTGTTTTCTTGGGAACCAACCTGTGACCTGGTTCTCCTCGGAAGCACCAAAAGTAGAGACCTGTGGGGGGGGTGTAGAGCCTCCCTCATGAGCAGAGGAGGCTGTGCAGTACATACCAAACATGGACACGGTGAAGGGGTCTGGGGAAGTTCTTCTCAGAGATTCTTTAAGGTTTATGTGAATATAAATTAGGTTACGAATATAACAAATAAGAAAGTAACAAGTTTCAAAGATTAGGATACCCTTAAATAATGATGATGATGATGATGATGATGATGATGATGATGATGATGATGATGAATAAGAAGATAACAATGGGGATTCATAATACAAGACTTTTAAAGTAGTTGCAGTTGAGATTTATAACCTCACATGTTTAAAATTCCAATCAGACATTGTAAACAAAAACATAATTAATTAGACATTCAATATTAGACATATGCCTAAACCTATTAAACCAACAGGGATGTGGTTCCCATAATTCAAAAAAGTTAATCACCTGACTATGAAACAGCATGCGATTATCTTGGAAAGTCTTACATTACTGGATAATGGATACCCAGACTCTTCTACCTCTTGTGTTTTCAGTGAAGTAATTCTGCATTCTGTGTAGGTTTGTACTTTTAGTGTATTTTGTAAATGTCCACTTTCATGATGTATGTATTTTTCTAATTAAGGCCACTTCCACCTACACTTTTGAGGTGTTCTTCCTTCCAAGTCCATTGCGTAGTTAAATTTAATATGGCAAGCTGCAGACAATGCCCTCTTTTCTTGTGCCTTAGTTAGGGTTTCCATTGTTGTGAAGTGACACCATGACCATAGTAATTCTCAGAAAGAAAACATTTCACTAGGGCTGGCTTACAGTTTAGAAGTTTAATCCATTATTATCATGGTGGGAAGTAGTCAGTGTGTAGGCAGATGCAGAGCTGAAGGAGCTGAGACCTCTACATTTTGATCTGCAGGCAGCAGACAGAGACAGGATTCCACCAGAAGTGAGCATATATCAGACCTTAAAGCCCTCTTCAACAGTTACATACTTCCTCCAACAAGACTGCACCTACTGCAACAAGACGGCAGCTCCTAGTAGAGCCATTCTCAATTGGTCAATATTCAAACACACGAGTCTGTGCGGGCCATGCCTATTCAAACCACCTCATCTTGAAATCATTCTACACTTAGCTGGTGTCTTTTTCCTTATTAGCTTCAGGTTGTAAACTGAAATGAAATCTTGAATTAGGGATGTCCTTGGTTCTAGTAATTCTTCATAGCACCAACAGTCACTAAGTTCTGTGATTGTTGTTCTGTCTTTATTGAAAGGGAGAACATGCTTACTTCTTTTATATTCATTTATTTTAATGTTTCAAAATATCATTTACAAGCATATAATACATTTTGATTCAAAACTCTACTCTTTCCTTCCCTAGAATTCCTTCCTGTCGGCCACCACCACTACTCCTTTTCATATCATGTGCTCTTTGAAAAGACAACAGAGCCTACTCAGCTTGGACAGAATTAAGAAAATATACTGGAGTATGAATAGCCTCTCAGGGCTGTATCTCCAGAGAAAACTGACTCTCCTCTCCTCAGCAGCCATCATTTACCAGTAAGTCCTTCTGTAAGGATGGTCCTCCATGAGCTTCTCCCTCATTAATGAGGAAATGTTCTTTGCCTGGATGATGCTCACCTGTTGGGTGTGCTGTTACAATTGCAGTGAATTAATGTGTGTAACATTCCTGTCTATCCTAGCTGACAAATGCTGTTTTAGTGTGGACATCCTTACCTGTGCATCTTGCAAATATCCTGTATCTCTTTCTGCAAAGACTCCATAGCCTTGTGGTATGAGATTGTGATATAGCTATGTCATGTAAGCTGAGCACTCCACAGACACATGTTCTCTGTACATTGATCAAGAGGTCATATCAGTCTCTAATATCTCTTATCTACTGTAAGGAGAACTAAGGGACTACAAAGCTGTATTACTGGCAGAGACGTTCTGACACAAGTGTGAGTTGAAATGTGTCGAACCCCTGAAACTCTTACCAACAAGAGTAGGCTTGTATCCTCCTTGTCTGGTCTTGCATGTTCCAACTCACTTAAGCCTTACAACACTTATCTCCACCACCCTCAAAGCCTGGTCATGTTGCCTGGTCACCAGATTACAGGTTACACATCCTCTTCCTCTGTAAGGACAGTTCCAGCAAGCATGTGGAGTTCTTCTTCATGCAAAGGAAGCATTTCCAGCACTGTTGAACTGGAGAACAGTGCACACTTACCCCAAAAGTGCCTACCTATATGTTTACCCCTAATAAGGAGACCTGCTTCACTGAAAACCATCTCAAGAGAATTCTATTTCTCCCATACTTACTCCAAATAAGAGCTGGGTAACCTATATGGCTACTCTTTATTCCTTCTAGTACAGCCTGGGGTACAATGATGCCTGGCTAACCTTAGAGGAAAAACATACTTGGATGGCAGAGAATCTTCTCAGATGAAGGTGAAGAGCTATACTGTATTCTGTGTGTATAGAGATGAAGGGTAGGAGGCAAATAATACTAGTTCCTTACAGTGAGCAAATAGTAATAGGATCTGGTCTAGTGCCTATGCCCTACAGATACATGGGTATTTGGCTCATGCAGGACAAAAAAATGAAAAGAAAAAAGGAAAAAATTAATGTAACTTTAAATTCAGTGAGAAAATGATTGAATATTCCCATAACAATCACACCACTCATTCCCTTGGGATCATGTTTGCTGGTTGATGACCATTGCAGATTGCAGGGTTCCCTATTGGGAAAAGGGTTGATTTTTTCGCCCATGTTAACATGAAGACCGTATTCTAACACTGTGAACGTTAACAGGCAGGGATGAATTGTCCACGTTAGTACCAGATTGAGTTCTCATGTCCTATGACTCAAGTATACTATGTTTTCAGCAAAAGGACCTTACCATCAAGTTATGGAGGCTAACCATGAGCCATGGTATTCTTCCATATTTTTGATGGAATTGCATCTATGGGATTTTTTTTACTAATTAGATAATAGTTTTGAGTGAAGTCTTGTCACTCTTGAGTAACCCCATTTAAATCTATGATGTAGGTAGATATACAAATTTTACCACTTGTATACTCCTGGTTCTAAAATTATCTACTCAGCCAGGCCCCGGTGGTGCATGCTCTTAATCCCAGCACTTGGGAGGCAGAGGCAGATGCTTTTCTGAGTTCAAGGCCAGCCTGGTCTACAGAGTGAGATCCAGGACAGCCAGGGCTACACAGAGAAACCCTGTCAAAGAAAAAGAAAAGAAAAAATTAAAAATTAAAAACATCTCTTCGACTACAGGCCTATCTTTCCATGTGCATAGTTCACAGGGTTCAAAAGATAAATGGTTGGATGAGACTGTTGAAGGGTTTTCCAAAGCAGGTTACAAAAATTATAGTAGGCAAAGTATTGATACATCTGTAATATGGATCAATCTTAAAAACAATGCTAAGTGAACGAAGCAGTTCATGAAGTCTAATGTGGACTGATCACTCTTATGTTGAAATATTCATACAAAAACATTCTTCCATGCTCATATGCAACTGGATATAAACCACTGTTAGGGTAGTATGTGACTTCCCAGATTCCAGCAACTTAAGGCATCTCTAGAAGACTGGAGATTTTATTAAATAGGCCTTATTTGCCAAAGCAAATGAAGTGGAGAAAGAAGAAGGCCTAGAAGAAGGCACCCTCTACCAGCATCCTCAGCACCTTTACCCAGGACAGGGTACCTTGGCTTTGGTAAAAGAAGGGGGGTCCTGAGATAGATGGCCTTCATCTGCTAAAAGAAGAGGCCAGGAATATTGGGAAAACATTGTGGGTGTCGGGGTGCCATGAGCAGCATGTAAAGTGAATCAGTAAAGTACATATTAATATGAAAATAAACTTATATCCTTTAACAAAATGTGACAAAATGTAATGTTGTACTAAATTTAGGCTGTATACACTAGCAAACACATTAACATCTAGAGGGACTAGATGCTGTAAAATAAGGCGCCTTTGTCATTGACATATACTATGTACTGAGCAAAGGTAAATAAAATGGAGGATTTTAGCCCTAAGATCCATTGTTCTCCCCATGTCTAAGTGACTGTGCTTATCTTTCCTAGAACCCCTGAGGCCTCTGTTCATCTAGGTCTCTGGGCTCATCCCAAATACTGTCCCCACCCAGCTGAGACAAAGTGTTCTGTGGTCCTGGCAGACCTCTACCTCAGGCCCTCATATTCTAAGGCAACAACAAACTCCCTCCCTTTTTTGAGGTTTCCATAGTGATATTGTGTGTCTCAAGGTAGTAGTCAAATGCAAATGTCTACCCACAAAAGACATATATGATTTTACACTCTTACCTCAGTGAGGTTAGGTGGCACTATAACACAGATTCAGCATTCCAAGGTTAAGAACTGAGAAACCACAGATGCCAATACCAAAGGGACATCATCCTGTACTTACGGACCCATTAAAATGGAGTTTTATCCTCACCTCAGGCCATTCCACTCCCTGCCCAAGCTCCTGAGTCTTTTTGTTTTTTTTTTTTTGTTTTTTCGAGACAGGATTTCACTGTGTAAGCCCTGGCTGTCCTGGAACTCACTCTGTAGACCAGGCTGGCCTGTAACTCAGAAATCTTCCTGCCTCTGCCTCCCGACTGCTGCGATTAAAGGCATGAACCACTGCCCAGCTTCTGAGTCTTATGTTTGCTATGAGGACTGTACATTGGAACAACCCCCACATCCTCATGCCTGGACTTAGGAATTCAGGAAGACAGTTATTGGAGAAGTGATGGCTATGTAGATACAGGGGTGTAATGCACAGCCCAGGTTGTCCATTGCTCAGTGAGGCCCACTTTAATTGTCTGGTTAAATGTGAGAAAAGGAGGATGTACAAGTTAATATTTTGAAGAACAGAAAGTTTTCCATTTGCCCTATAGTTGAGCCCCTATGTTCCAAATAAAAGGGTGTTTTCCTTACAAAAGATAGAATTGCAAACCAGAGATTTTGTGAAAGACCTGAATATGTGTATGAAAACAATGCCCACTATGAAGGAATGTACAGTAAAAAATATTATTCGTTTTTTATACAAATAAAAGTATAAAAGAAAGATATTGTCCTATGGGAAGGAGAGTGGCCAAAGAGTATTCCCCGGATCACATGAGAAACTCCAAGAAAGGTCACCCTAGGAAGTGATCAACTTGAGGAGAGTAAGCAAGTAAGTCATGGCAGTTCCCAGTGACATCATCAAGAATGCCTTCCTTGGCGATCTCTTGTATCTAGGAGAGAACTTAGAATGTTCTGTGATGTCACCTGTGTTGTGGTTACAGTTGCCCCTGGGATATTCCTTCATTGCCTTTGGGTTCAGAAAAAGGCATGTTATCCAGGCTGCTCAGGCCATTTCAGAAGGAGAATGGTGATCAAGGGGAGACCAGATCAAGGCAGAAGGAAGCTGACCTCCTGTCTTGTGAAAAAGGAAGAAGGAAATCATTCTGGGGAAGGCACAGTGAGTACTGGGCAGAGTTGGGGAGCTTCCTGGAAGAGGTAGGCATGAACCGGGCTTTCCAGGAGCAGCTGTTACAAGCTGGATCCTTGGCATTTCTCAATGGTATACCAAGGGTCAAGAATTTCTGATGATTAGTTTAACAGACAGCTAGGATTTGATAATCCTGTAGCTACTTGTCTGGGAGCTATTTAATTTCATTTTGAGTGGTAAAGAGTGCCAGGAGGAGGCACTATGAGAATAATAGTGTGTCCCATCATGGCTGGATGTTGACACACTTCTACTTCTAGATTACTGTAGGATACATGAGTCTCTGATGACAAGAACAGAGAAGGATGCTGCTGCCCTGGTCATGTGTTGAGGTCTCAGACACTTTGGGTTTGAACACATGATTAGGGCTTGATGGTGCTAAGCACTATGAACTTCAGGATTTCAAGGCATCCCATCTAATGTAGACTGACAGTGTTCCCAAAATCTGTATGTCTCAGGTAGATTATGGATTTCAGTGAAAGGGGTCCTGTAAGAGGGAGTGTGGCACGTGTAGGGCAATTGGTTTGGGGAGGAGGAACTTAGGTTAGAAGACCAGCTCGAAGACAGCTTTTCTGGTTTTTCAGGGATTCACTCTGACTCTAGCTTTTCCTCTTCCTCAAACTACTTTTTGGGACCCAAAATAGTCTCTCCTACTCCTGGGCCATAAACTCTGCAGATTCACTTGTTTTTATCTACCTACAGGGTCTGCTAGGAAGTCATCATCCCAAAACTACACCATAGCTAAGAAGGAGAAGAGAAAGATGGAAGTAGAAGAGCTGAAATTGGATATGAAGAAGCTAAGCTTTGAGATGGATGAATTTTGTAAAATTCTTGACCTTTACTTGTATAAAGACTTGAACTTCAGGTAGTAATTATGCCCAGTACCCTGTTGGCTGTTGTACCTTCTATGATAGAAAAGATTACCTCCTATCAAAAGTGTGTGTCATATCTCATCATGCATTTTCAGAAGCCCTGACAGGTGTTAACTTGTGAAATACGTGAGGGCCTATGTGTTTATAGTTATCCAGTTTGGTATTTGACTTTAAGGTGCTAAGGGAATGATTGGTTCTAAAATCAGCTGGAAGGACCTGGTGACACTTGCTGCCTCTCAGTGTGTGAACGATATGCCTGTAGGTCATCACTGCTTTACTCTGATTTTGTTCATAATACTCTTAGACTATAGCACCTCTCCGGATTTAATTGACATTCTTATCGTATTTGTGTGTTTGAATGTAGATGGGTGTGTTTTGTTCAGGGTCAGGGGTCTGGGACATTTGATTAGGTTTGAGGATTTGTCTGATGCACACTTTGCTGGTCATGGTAGTGTTGAATCCATAGAGGCCCAAATTGATCAACATGGTAATTTGTTCCTTGTATTTAAATGGAAGTCACATAGGAATCTCCTGGTGGAGGAGATGTTCTAAAGCCTCTCCCCTGTATTTACTCGTTATGTCCTCTGCTAAGTCATGTCAGAATAGAAATCAAGGACAGACAACCTCTGCCTTAAAACTAAGAGAACAGTCATCACAGATCTCTGTTGGAAGCAAGCATGTGACCTTGTCTAGTGGAAACTTCTCTCACAACTAGTCTAGTCCATCAGGCTCACCTGATTAGCTCTTGAAGGTCAGTTCCCTCCATTTGGTCCTCTGGCTCTGCTGTCCTTTGCCCAGGATAATAAGTTTAATAAGCACCGATAGGACCCAGTTTGAAGGAGCAAGAGTGGAGGATCTAGTTGGCTGGGGTAGTCAACGAAACAGACTGTTTGCACATGATTCTTGAATTCTTAGTTCTGAGGATTCTTTTCTTCTTGTGCCATGCCCTAACACAGGATAAGCACTGAATTTACAACCATGAAAGCTCAACATCAGCGAAGAATCAAAGATATGAAGAAAATCACAAAAACAGATGATGTAGAGATTCGAGAGGACCTTGAACATGAGAACTATACCTACAGGTGAGTCACTGACATGGCTGAGATCCCAGCACTAGGCAAGGAATGGTTCTTTCCTTCATGTCTCTGAACAAAAGTAAGGGCTCTGGTTCTATACTATTTGTTTCATAATAGTAACCCTGCCTTGAGGCAACCCTGAGCCTCTAGGACTCTGCTAGGGGATTTATAGATCTGGGATCCACGATAACGTTGGAAAGACTGTATACATGTTGGGTCTTCTCTCCTCTCACACAAGAGTTCTTCTACCTGTTGATGGTTTTCTAGTACCATGGCCATTTAAGCACCCATGAGGAACATTTTCTCTCGTGTGATGTACATGAAGCCCCCTTGGTGTTAGGGTTTTCAGAAGTACTTTGAGTCTTGTGGAACCTGGCTGATCTCTGGATTTGACCTTCCTGTACTTGGTGCTGATATATACATATGTACTGTGGAATCTAGTCTGGGGGTGTCTGGGGATCAGGGCACTTGCAGGAATCATGGTACTTCAGGAGTGGCAGGCAAATGCAAACTAGCTGGGAATCACCATTTTTATCTGTGGTTCAGCACCAGGACCTGCCATCTACTGAGAGAATGTACTCAACAAAAGGAGAATTTAAGGGTACTGCTGAATGAGAACAGAGAGCTGCTGGTGGAGCAGGCTGAAGTGCAAGCATCCTATGGCGAAGGAAAGAGGTCCTGTGAGGAAGCCAGCAAGAACATCTATGTCCCAAGTGCCAAGCAGCAGCAGGTAGGATAAGGCATCAGAAGCAGATTGCCCTCATTTCTAACCATAAACATTGACAAACTAATGTAATTGTCCACCAACTTATCCAGGTCCTCACGTTTGTCTCACACAAGTGTTCATTTATATGATC
>JADRCH010004109.1:0-21746 GCA_019843965.1 Rhynchomys soricoides
TTCCTTTTAACACTGCTTTCATTGTGTCCCATAGGTTTGGTTATTTTCTACTTTCATTTTCATTAAATTCTAGCAAGTCTTTAATTTCTTTCTTGACCAAGTTATCATAGATCATTGTTCAGCTTCCATGTGTATGTGGGCTTTCTGTTGTTGTTGTTGCCATTGAAGACCAACCTTAATCTATAGCGATCTGATAGGAGGCATGAGATTATTTCAATCTTCTTATATCTGTTGAGCTTTGTTTTGTGACATATTTGTTATATGGTCAATTTTGGAGAAAGTACCATGAGGTGCTGAGAAGAAGGTATATTCTTTTGATTTAGGATGAAATGTTCTATAGATATCTGTTAAATCCATTTGGTTCATAACATCTGGTAGTTTCACTGTGTCTCTGTTTAGTTTGTGTTTCCAAGATCTGTCCATTGATGAGAGTGGGGTGTTGAAGTCTCCCACTATTATTGTGTGAGGTGCAATGTGTGCTTTGAGCTTTAGTAAAGTTTCTTTTATGAATGTGGGTGCCTTTGCATTTGGAGTATACATGTTCAGAATTGAGAGTTCTTCTTGGTAGATTTTTCCTTTGATGAGTATGAAGTGTCCTTCCTCATCCTTTTTGATGACTTTTGGTTGAAAGTCAATTTTATCCGATATTAGAATGGCTACTCCAGCCTGTTTCTTGGGGCCATTTGCCTGGAAAATTGTTTTCCAGCCCTTTACTCTGAGGTAGTATTTTCTTTAACATGGAGGTGCTTTTCCTGGATGCAGCAAAATGCTGGGTCCTGTGTATGGATCCAGTCTGTCAGTCTATGTCTTTTTATTGGGGAATTGAGTCTATTGATGTAAAGAGATATTAAGGAATAGTGGTTGTTGCTTCCTGTTATTTTCGATGTTATTTCTATGTTTGTGTGGCTATCTTCTTTTGGGTTTGTTGAAAGATTTTGTTGAAAGATTACTTTTTTACTTTTTCTAAGGTGTAATTTCCCTCCTTTCCATCTATTATCCTTTGTAGGGCTGGGTTTGTGGAAAGATATTGTGAAATTTTGGTTTTGTCATAGAATGTTTTTGATTCACCATCTATGGTAATTGAGAGTTTTGTTGGGTATAGCAGCCTGAGCTGGCAGTTGTGTTCTCTTAGGGTCTGTATGAGATCAGCCCAGGTTCTTCTAGCTTTCATAGTCTCTGGTGAGAAGTCTGGTGAAATTCTGATAGGTTTGCCTTTATATGTTACTTGCCCTTTTTCCCTTACTGCTTTTAATATTCTTTCCTTGTTTTGTGCATATGGTGTTTTGACTATAATGTTAAGGGAAGAATTTCTTTTCAGGTCCAATCTATTTGGAGTTCTGTAGGCTTCATGAATGTTTATGTTCATCTCTTTCTGTACGTTAGGAAAGTTTTCTTCTGTAATTTGGTTGAAGATATTTACTGGCCCTTTAAGTTGGGAATCTTCACTCTCTGCTATACCTATTATCCTTAGGTTTGGTCTTCTCATTGGTCCTGGATTTCCTGGATGTTTTGGGTTAAGAGTTTTTTGCATTTTGCATTTTCTTTGACTATTGTGTCAATGTTTTCTATGGTATCTTCTGCACCTGAGATTCTCTCTTCTATCTCTTGTATTCTGTTGGTGATGCTTGCACCTTTGACTCCTGATCCCTTTCCTAGGTTTTTCTATCTCCAGGGTTATCTCTCTTTGTGATTTCTTTATTGTTTCTATTTCTGTTTTTAGTTCCTAGATGGTTTTGTTCATTTCCTTCACCTGTTTGAATGTGTTTTCCTGTTATTCTTTAAGGGATTTTGGTGTTTCCTCTTTAAGGACTTCTAGCTGTTTACCTCTGTTCTCTTGTATTTCTTTAAGGGAGTTATTTACTTCTTTCTTAAAATCTTCTATCATCATCATGAGATATGATTTTAAATCTGAGTCTTTCTTTTCTGGTGTGTTGGGATATCCAGGGCTTGCTTTGGTGAGAGAACTGGGTTCTGATGAAGCCAAGTTGCCTTGGTTTCTGTTTCTTATGTACTTGCCCTTGCCTTTTGTCATCTGGTTATCTCTGATGTTAGTTGATCTTGCTCTCTCTTGCCAAGCCTCTGAGTCAGTACTTCTTGGAGACCAACTCTCTCTGAGAGGAATTTGGGTTTGGAGAGCTGTGGTACATGGGTCAGCTCTGGGGTGCAGACAGAAACCAGAAGGATCCTGTCCCTACCTGTTCCTTGGTTCCTGTGTCCTGATGGCTCTCCAAGGGTCCCTCTTGATCCAGGAATTTGAACAGAAGTGGTGGTCTTGACTGTGCTTGAAGGTGTGTCAGCACTCCTTGTAGACCAGCTCTCTCCTGGCACTATTTGAGTATGGATCCTTGTGTCACAGGATCAGCTCCTGGCTGCACAAGAAAACCGAAAGGCCACTCCTAAGTTCCTGTGTCCTGAGGGTTCCAGGTGGGTCCCTCTGATTAGAGGTGCTGGTCTTGCCTCCACTCACAGGATTGTCCCCATTCCTTGGAGGCTAGCTTTCTCCTGGTTCTCTTTGGCTATGGAGCCCTGTGTCACAGGCTGAGGTTTCCAGCCACAGATGGAAACCAGAAGGCTCCTGTCCCCAGCTGCTCCTCAGTCCCTGGGTCCCTGTGGTTCTGAGCGTGTCCCTCTGAGCAGAGGTGTTGGCCTTACCCTGCTCACAGGTTTGTCCACACTCCTGGGAGGCTAGCTTTTTCCCTGCGTTATTTGGATATGGAGCCATGTGGCACAAGCCACAGGAGTAAACCAGAAGCGATTCTAACATATTTTAAAATATTTTATCTATTTCATTGTTACCTTGTGTCATTGGTCCTTGCAATACAGTATAAGAATGAATATAAGTTATATACATGGATAATTCTGTCTCTAATTTTCGGTTGCAATTGCATAACTAATAAGTTTAATTCTGAGTTATTAGGAACAAGTTCAGCAGTTTCCATATGCAAAACAACTACTTCTGCATTGTGAAAACCAGTAATTATATTGAGAACTTGAGGCAAATCTCATAATACTGTAAGAATTGCATATAATTCTGATTTTAAAATAATACATTTTAATATATTATCTTTTCTTGCAAAATTATTCTAGTAGGAGAATTATTGGAGGATAGAATAACTAAATACAGTCAGGGTTAGGCTCTACTCTGTCCACATAGGCATTTTATAATCTCTGTTCTACCTGGGCCAATTCTTTTTCTGTTTTAGCTGTTAATTTTCATGGACTGCTTAAACTTGTAAAACCTTACAGGGTTTGAAACCAATCACTTAACTCTCGAGTGCTTAATTCAGTAGTAGGGCATAACCAGTTAATGTCTCTCAATAATTTTTGAAATATGTGAGAGTTTTTCATTTATTTCTTCTATTCTGAACCTTTTCTGGTTGGACTTTTTCTTGACTCAGTTTAAATCCTAAATAATTTATAGAATCTCCTTTCTGTATTTTTTCTGGTGCAATCTATAATCCCCAGTAAAGTAAAATCTTTTGTGTTTCATTAATATTTTTTCTAAGGTTATCTGTATCAGAATAGGTAATAAACTATCATCAATGTAATGGTAAGTAATGGTCTGAGGAGATAGTTTATGACCTTTTTGCTACCAATTGTTGCACAAAATACTGATATAACATTGGATTATTAAACATTCCTTTAGAAAAAACTTTCCACTATATCTTCTTACAGGTTTAGATTATTATATATGTTGGCACAGTAAAAGGAAATTTTTATCTGTTTTGTTTTGCAAGGAAATAGTAAAAAGAAAATCTTTTAAATCAATAATTATTATAGGCCAATCTCTGCATGGTATAGAAGGTAAAGGAATTCCAGGCTACAAAAACCCCATAGGCTGAATTACTTTATTTTCCACTCTTAAATCTGTTAACATTCTCCATTTTCCAGATTTCTTTTTTACTACAAACACAGAAGAATTCCAAGGACTAGTAGACTTCTCAATATGTTTAGGAACCAATTGTTCTTGCACCAATTGCCCAAGTGAATGTGTGATGATTAGAATATGCTTGGCTCAGGGAGTGGCACTATTAGCAGGTGTGGCCTTGTTGGAGTAGGTGAGACCTTGCTGGATGAAGTGTGTAACTGTAGGAGTGGGCAATGAGACCCTCCTCCTAACCACATGGGAGCCAATCTTCTCCTGTCTGCCTTTAGAGGAAGATGTAGAACTCCTAGTTCCTCCAGCCCCACATCTGCCTGGATGCTTCATGCTCCCACCTTGATAATGGACTGAACGTCTGAACTTGTAAGCCAGCTCCAATTAAACATTGTCCTTTCTAAGTGTTGCCTTGGTCATGGTATCTGTTCACAGCAGTAAAACCCTAATTAAGAAGTTGTTAGCAGAGGGTCATGTGTTGATCCCAGCCATTGGAACAAGAAGCTGTGAAGTTGAAGTTAATTTAGAGACCTGAAGATGCTAGAGATGCCAGAGCCATGAGATACCTGCAGAGGAAAGCTGCCAACAGGGAATAGAACCAGCCCAGGAGTAAGAAGTGTGTTGTAGTCAATAAAGATGAAAAAGGAGTTGTAGATCTGAAGAGAGCCTTGACATCAGACAGGGAGATGCAGAGTTTGGAGTTTGCCCAGCTGGTTTTGTATCTTGATTTGGGGATTACAGTTAAATGATTGGATGGATCTCAAAAGAGATTTTGATCTTAGGACTTTCAACATTGTTGAGACTTCTGTAGACTGTGGGGACTTTGGAAGTTGGACTAAATGTATTTTTTATTATGCTACAGCTAGGTATGTTCCCCCACTCATAGACTCATGTGCTTGAGCAAGCCTATTGGGGGCCAGGTAGTGGAATGTTGTGGTTTGAATACGCTTGGCCTAGGGATGGGCATTACTAGGAGGTATGGCCTTGTTGGAAGAAGTATGTAACTGTGGGTGTGGGCAATGAGACTCTGCTCCTAACCACATGGGAGCCAGTCTTCTCCTTTATGACTTTAAATGAAGATGTAGGACTCTCAGCTATTCCAGCCTCATGTCTACCTGGATGGTGCCAAGCTCCCACCTTGATGATAATAGACAGAACCTCTGAACCTATAATCCAGCCCCAATTCAATGCTGTCCTTTATTTTTTTATTGGATATTTTTCTTTATTTACATTGCAAATATTTTCCCATTCCCAGGTCTCCCCTTCGGAAACCCCCATCCTATTCCCCTTCCCTCTGCCTCTCTGAGGGTGCTCCTCCACCCACCCACCCACCCACTCCTGTCTTCCCACTCTGGCATTCCCCTACACTGGGACATCAAAACACCCCCAGGCACAAGGGCCTCTCCTCCCACTGATGGCCAACGAGGCCATCCTAGCCACATATGCGACCAGAGCCATGGGTCCCTCCATGTGTATTCTTTCGTTGGTAGTCTAGTCACCGGGAGCTCCTGGGGGTCTGTCCTGTTGCCACTGTTGCTCCTTCCATGGGGCTGCAAACTCCCTCAGCTCCTTCAGTCCCTTCTCCAACTTCACCATCTGGGACCCCACGCTCAGTCCAATGGTTGGCTATGAGCATCTGCCTCTGTATTTGTCAGGCTCTGGTAGAGCCTCTCAAAAGACAGCCATATCAGGCTCAGGTCAGCAAGCACTTCCCAGAATCCACAATAGCATCTATGTTTGGCGGCTATATATGGTATGGATTTTTAGGTGGTGCAGTCTTTGGATGATCTTTCCTTCAGTCTCTGCTCCACACTGTCTCCATATTTCCTCCTGTGAGTATTTTGTTCACCTTTCTAAGAAGCACAGAAGTATCCACATTCTGGTTTTCCTTCATATGGTCTGTGAATTGAATCTTGGGTATTCCAAACTTTTGGGCTAATATCCACTTATCAGTGAGTACATACCTTGTGTGTTCTTTTGTGACTGAGTTACCTCAATCAGGATGATATTTTCAAGTTCTATCCATTTGCCTGCAAATTTCATGAAGTCATTGTTTTCAATAGCTGAGTAGTACTTCACTGTGTAAATGTACCACATTTTCTGTATCCATTCCTCTGTTGAGGGTCATCTGGGTTGTTTCCAGCATCTGGCTATTATAAATATGGCTGCTATGAACATAGTAGTGCATGTGTCCTTAATACATGCTGGACCATCTTCTAATAGTGATAAAATCTACATGGTATTGGTACAGTAACAGGCAGGTAGATCATTTGAAAACCCAGAAATGAACCCACACACTTATGGTAACTTGATCTTTGACAAAGGAGCTAAAACCATCCAGTGGGAAAACGACAGCATTTTCATCAAATGGTGCTGGTTCAACTGGTGGTCAACATGTAGAAGAATCCAAATTGATCCATTCTTATCTCCCTGTACAAAGCTCAAGTCCAAGTGGATCAAGAACCTCCACATAAAACCAGATACACTGAATCTAATAGAAGAGAAAGTGGGGAACAATCTTGAACAATTGAGCACAGGGGAAAATTTCCTGAACAGAACACTAATGGCTTATGCTCTAAGA
The DNA here is from genome assembly GCA_019843965.1 of Rhynchomys soricoides. Classification (NCBI taxonomy): domain Eukaryota; kingdom Metazoa; phylum Chordata; class Mammalia; order Rodentia; family Muridae; genus Rhynchomys; species Rhynchomys soricoides. The sequence goes on from JADRCH010004109.1 coordinate 6,459, forward strand.
TCAAGAATTGACAAATGGGACCTCATAAAATTACAAAGCTCTTGTAAGGCAAAGGACACTGTCAATAGGACAAAATGGTAACCATCAGATTGGGAAAAGTTCTTTACCAATCCTACGTCCGATAGAGGGCTAATATCCAATATATACAAAGAACTCAAGAAGCTAGACTCCAGAGAATCAAATAACCCTATTAAAAAATGGGCTACAAAGCTAAACAGAGAATTCTCAACTGAGGAAACCCAAATGGCCAAGAAGCACCTACAGAAATGTTCAACATTCTTAGTCAGCCGGGAAATGCAAATCAAAACTACCTTGAGATTCTACCTCATACCAGTCAGAATGGCTAAGATCAAAAAACTCAGGTGACAGCAGACACTGGTGAGGATGTAGAGAAAGATGAATACTCCTCCATTGCTGGTGGGATTGCAACCTGGTACAACCTCTCTGGAAATCAGTTTGGGGCATCCTCAGAAAATTGGACATAGTGCTACCTGAGCACCCCGCTCTACCACTCCTGGGCATATACCCAAATGCTGTCTTTTATAAGAGTTGCCTTGGTTATGGTGTCTGTTCACAGAAGTAAAACCCTAACTAAGACAGACTATAATTCTTCTTTTGCTAAGGTCTACTGGTCTATCCATACAGGCTTATTGACTAGCCAATTTAAAGGCAGGGCTGTTGGTATATTATTAATGGTTGCTGCTAGTCTAAATTTCGAAAGCCAATTCCTGCTTTGTCTTGCTTTCTTTGTCCTGCTTATGGACAACATGTATAGACTGTAATCTTCCTTGATAATCTTTTCCAATATCTTTTCCAGAAATATAACCCATTTTAAACTCCATTTTATGAACTGTTTTTGAAATTGAACGAGTATTAATTTGAGTTCACCACTGTTCTAACAAATCCCTTCCCCATAGGTTTATGGCTCTGCCAGCCATATATAGTTTTAACTTTCCTACTTGGGTTCATGACCCTATATGTTTAATCTACTTAACACTCTGTTTCACATGAAATATCGTTCTCATGCCTATAAACTGAGTGTAGACTTTTTGAAAAATTCAATTTTAATTCTGAGATTATTCAGAAATTACATACACATCTGCCCCAGTGTCCACCAAACTTCAGTTTCAATGTCATTTCCCATTTTGACCTTTTATCATTAATAGCAATTTGCCAAAATACTTTCTTCCCAGTATTTCCAAATCTTCCTATCCTAATTATTAAAATGATTTTCCTTTAGGATATGGTAATAATACTATCACCTGGGTGTAATTATATGGTTTTCTTAACATAAGTCTTGATTTAATTTCAGTTTGATAATCTTTATCTATTGATCGTGGATGTACAATAAACCCTTGAGCTGTGAAACTACTTCTTCCAAAAATTATTCTACTGTTCTGTAGGAACCATACATAGCAGTGACTATTTTATAACAGGGAAATAAAATATAAGATATTTACCCATTGCCAACTTAAGAGGACCTGAAGTAGTGTCCATTAAACCTCTGATACTGAGTTTACATTCCACTGGCTGCTTTGTTTGTGAATTATTCCATTGCTGATGGGATATTGTTCGCTTGTGTTGTTTGCTCTTGCACCCTGACCTAGGCCCCTTATCTGTTTTCCTGACAGTAAAAGATCTCTTACGTATAGGCATCCACTATCCCAATTGCCAGGAGCCATCTAGGAGAAGCTAAAAACTAGCAGGTGATCTTCCTGAAATGGTTCCACCATTGACTGTAAAGGCATGATGGATTTGCTCCTTCTAGGCAAGGCCAAAGGGATTAAATTTTAAGAAAGATTCATGCTATTAATATGCTTTCATATATATATATATATAAAACAATATAACAACCACTAGGTATTAGCCCACTCTTTCAAGAAGATTTATGAAGAAATATGAAGATTTGTAGTGATGCAACAAAGACACATAGATGATTTCTTAATGATAATCCTAAGAATTTCTAAAATTATATCAGTATTTATTAAGCCCTTTATACTAAGGACTGCTATTAAGTCCTCTCTGTTATCAAAACTGCAATGAGAACTCTTCCAGTCTTTAAATGTCATAAGTTAATTGCTTCTGAGATAGAAAGCAGGTCTTTATAACTTAGAACACATTCTAAGGGATTGTAAAACAATTAACCAAAGGTCATAAAAAGGGAACTAGTGTTTATTGTAGGTGCAAGGACAGAAGATAAAATATTGACTGGGTTTATCTATAGAAAACATTCATGATAAACTAATTATGGTCTTTAACTCTCCATAAACCTGTAGAGCTAATGAAAGATAATGAATGTCTAGTCTTAATGGATACATATGTAAATGTCTCTGTTGTAAACTTCTTATTCAACTTTTGATTTGAATTTATGTTTGAACTTTTATTTAACTTTTGTAAAAAAAAAAAAAAGGGGGGGGGTGCTTGGGAAAACTATGTGATCTATTCCCCTAAAAAAAGGGACAAAAATCTAGGAAGGAATACATTGCAAGTGTATTATCCGGAATGTGTGTGTTCTTTCTGCACTGGCATTTGTTCTTTTGCTCCATATGTGTATGTAAGTATGAATGTGTGTGTGTGTGTAATTATAAGTATGTAGTTGGTCCCAACTGTTTTGCATGAAGGTATGTGTGTATTCATGAATTTGTATATGAATGTATGTGAGTTTGTGCATAATTGCTATGTAAAGGTTTTTCCTTATGTGAGCATGGCTCTCTTCTCCTGATTCAATCCTAGGCCTAGCTGCACATATGTAGCAGATGTGCAGCTTGACCTTCATGTGGGTCCTGAACTCCTGGAATGGGGGGGGGGGTATCTCAAAAGCCTATACCTGGGATATATTCCTTTAACTGGGCTGCCTTGTCTGGCTTCAGTGGGAGAAGTGCCTAGCCTCACAGAGATTTGATGTGCCAGGGTTGGGGGGGATACCCAGGGGGCCCAACCAGCTCAAAGCAGAATGGTACAGCTAGATCTTCAGGTAGAATAATTTCCAATTTTCTGAGAAACCTCCAAATTGATTTCAGAAGTTGTACAAGTTTGTATTCCTATAGGGCAAGTGGATCATGCCACCAGATTGAGGACCTTGTAAAGTTGAAGCAGGTTCAAAACCCTGGGAATTCTCTTAATTGAGAATAGCAGGCCTTGGAAACAGCTCCCAGCCAGGGTCTACACGTCCTGGAATATGTTACCATTATATCCCATTGAGAGGGCCATAATAGTCATGTAACGAGAACACCTGAAGCCCTTCTCCATGCAAGTTAAGCACCCCTAACATCTCAAACTGAACCAATGGGAAGCATCTACCACTGGATCTCACCTTACCCCCAAAATGTTTATAAGGTCCCTAACTACAGAGAAATGGCAGGAGGAGACTGCTCCCACATTGTTAGCTGCTAGGCAACCTAGGATGTTTCTGTCAGTCTCAGCTTATTGAGATAAAAAGGAGGCAAACTTTCTTAAGCAGGGGATTCTGGTGTTCTGCCAAGTAAGCTGCAAACCTGGGGAAGTGACCTTCACAATCCTTTTCTCATGAGAAAGTAATTTTGTTTTTAATTAAAAGAAGCAACACATCTAAAAGTTGGACTGCTGGCAGAATTCTCAGTCTGCAAGGAGGTTTGGGTCGCTCTGAACCAAAATAAGCTACTGCTCAGGAAACAGCACTTGGTAAAAACTAGAAACTCTGGGAAATATTTATTCTGCTTTGCCTTTAAAAGAAGCTGAAACTTTGAATAAACTCTGCATTGACTGACTTGGCTGTGTACCCCCTGTGTCCTGGTTAATGTGGCTCTACCCTTGGATCCCCAATGCACTAGGTGTTGACACCTATCCACATGGACTAAAATGCACGAATTATTTCACCAAGATAAGCTGTGACACTCCAGGGGAGAGTTTTCTCTCAAAGCCTTCATCTCTGGTCCTTGGCTCCTCCCAGCAGGCCAAGCTACTGTTGCTTGCCACTGTGGCTACTGGCTGTGGATCACTGCCAACATCCTGCCACTCGCCTGTAGCTCCTGCTTCAACTTCTGGCTGCCAGCCTCAGCTCATCACTACTGCTGGACTAGCACTGGGGCTACAAAGGTAGCAGAAGAGATCCCGCTGCTACCCTGAGAGCTGTAACACTTTGGCCATTCTGACTAAGCCAAAGCCCAGTGGAACCTTTCATTCTGACCTGACTAGGGATCCTTGGATTTCAACCTGTCTCTCCTGAGCTCCCTGCCGGCTGTGCTCCAGCATCCCTATAGCATCCAGGCAGGCACACAGTCTAACACTGTGCCTGCACAGAGTCTGCACTCTGCCTTCTCTGAGCAGTCAACACGACACATTCCCACCAGCAGAACAGGAGTGTTCCCCTTCCTCCCCATATTTACCAGCATGTGCTTGTCATATGAGTTTTTTGATTTTAGCCATTCTGACAGGTGCAATCTCAGGGTTGATTTTATTTGCATTTCCCTGATAACTAAGGATGTTGAACATTTCTTTAACTACTTCTCAGCCATTAGATATTCCTCTGTTGAAAATTCTCTGTTTAGCTTTGCACACCATTATGTTTGGGTTATTTGGTTTGTTGGTGTCTAATTTCCTGACTTTATATATTTTGCATAATGCTCTGTCAGAAGTAGGGTTGGTGAAAATCTTTTCTCAATCTATAAGCTGCCATGTCCTATTGACAGTGTCCCTGGCCTTATAAAAGCTTTTCAGTTTTATGAGGTCCCATTTATTATTTGTTGATCTGCCTTCATTTTCATTGAATTATAGAAAGTCTTTCATTTCTTTCTTTATTTCTTCCGTGACCCAGAGATCATTGAGTAGAGAGTTGTCCAGTTTCCATGAGTGTGCAGGCTGTTCTGGTGTTTCTGTTGTTGCTGAAATCCAGCTTTAATATATGTGGTCTGATAAGATACAAAGAGTTATTTCAATTTTCTTGTATCTGTTGAGGCTTGCTTTGTGACAGACTATGTGGTCAATTTTACAGAAGGATCCATGAGATGCTGAGGAGAAGGTATATTTTATTGTGTTTGGGTGAAATATTCTGTAGATATCTGTCAGGTCCATTTGGTTCATAATCTCGGTTAGTTTTATTATCTCTCTGTTTAGTTTTTGTCTGATTGACCTGTCAATTGGTGAGTATGGGGTGATAAAGTCTCCCACAATTAATGTATGGGGTTCGATGGGTGATTTTAGCTATGTTTCTTTTACAAATGTGGGTACTCTTGGTTTGGGGTATAGGTGTTCAGAATTGAGATACCGTCTTGGTAGATTTTTTTCTTTGATGAGTATGAAGTTTCCTTCCCTGTCTGTTTTTAGTAGATAATAGAATGGCAACTCCAGCTTGCTTCTGGGATCCATTTGCTAGGAATTTTTTATCTTTTTTTTTGCCTCCCTTTACTCTGAGGTAATGTCTACCTCTATTGCTGAGGTATGTTTCTTGTATGCAGCATCCTGCTTTCATATGAATTCTGTTAGCCTGTGTCATTTTATTGGGGAATTGAGACGATTGATGTTGAGAGATATTAATGACCAGTGATTGTGAATTACTGTTATTTTTTATGTTGGTGGTGTTAACGTGTGTGTGTGTGTGTGTGTGTGTGTGTGTGTGTGTGTGTGTGTGTCTATGTGTGCTTCCCTTATTTTTGCTGGTATGGGATTACTTATTTTCTGTATTTTCTTGGATGTATTTATCGTTGTTATTTTGGAGTTTTCCTTCTAGTATATTCTGGAAGAGCAGATGGTGTTCCTAACTGCTGAGCCATCTCTCAGCCCTCCTTCTAGTATATTCTGCTGAGCCATCTCTCCAGGCCTCCTTCTAGTATATTCTATATGGTTGTATTTGTGGATAGATATTGTTTGAATTTGGATTTGTCTTAAAATATCTTGTTTTCTCCATCTATGGTGATTGAGAGTTTTGCTGGGTATAGTAATCTAGGTGGGCATCTGTGGTTTCTTAGAGGCTGCAAGACATTTGTCTATGTGCCTGTAGCTTTTAGAATATCTGTTGAAGAAATTAGGTGTGATTCTGGTACTTCTGCCTTTGTATGTTACTTGGTCCTATTCACTTGCAACTTTTAACATTCTTTCTTTTTTCAGTAGATTTTGTGTTTTGATTATTATGTGGCTGGAGGATTTTCTTTTTGTTGTTCTATATGCTTCTTGTACATTTGTAGCCATCTTTCTCTTTTGCTTAGGAAAGTTTTCTTCAATGATTTTGTTGATAATTTTCCCTGGGGCCTTGGAGCTGGGACTCTTCATTTTTTTTCTATTCCTATCATTCTTAGGTTAAGTCTTTTCATGCTATACCAGATTTCCTGGAAGTTTTGTTTCAGGATTTTTTTGTTAGATTTAACATTATCTTAGACTGATATATCAATTTCTTCTATAGGATCTCCTATGCCTGACATTCTCTCTTCCATCCCTTGTATTCTGTTGGTGATGCTTACATCTGTTGTTCCTGTTCTCTTCCCTAGGTTTTCCATCTCCAGGATTCCTTTATTGTGTGCTTTCCTTTTTGCTTCTATTTCCACTTTCAGATCTTGAACAATTTTATTCATTTACTTCAACTATTTGATTGTTTTCTGTTTTTCTTCACATGTATTTATTTCCTCTTTAAAGGTCTCTACCTTTCATTGTATTTTCCTGTATTTCTTTAAGGGATTTATTCATTACCTCTTTTAAGGCCTCTATCATCTTTTAAGATTGTATTTAAGGACCTAAGCACTCTACACATTTGTCACAGATGGTCCAGCATGGTCTACATGTGGGTCCCCTAACAACTGGAGTGGGGGCTGTCTCTCACTTTGTTGCCTACCTTGGATCTCCTACCCCTAGCTGTAGTGCCGTGTCTGGCTTGAATGGAAGAAGAAGATGCACTTAGTCCTGTTGAGACTTGATGCACCAGGGAGGAGTGGTATCCATGGGTGGGCTCTGCTTTTCTGAGGAGAGGGGGAATTGGGAGAGAGGTATGTTAGGATAAGACTGGAAGGATGGGAGTGCTGAGATCAGGTTGAAAACTAACTAACTAAATAAATAAATAAATTCTTTCTTTTTGTCCTAATTATTTTCTTTTATTTTTCAGTTTTATTTTTTTAAACTTTTTATTTTTAATTTTATTTTTGGATATGTACCTTATATACATTTCAAATGTCTTCCCCTTTGGAAACCCCCTATTCCATTTCTCCTCCCCAGACTCTGAGAATGCTCCCCACCCACCCACTCCCATTTAACCTCCTGACCATTCCCCTACACTAGGGCATCTAACATCCTCAGGCCCAAGGGCCTCTCCTCCCACTGATAGCTAACAAGGCCCTCCTCTGCTACATATGTGGCCAGTACCATGGGATCCTCCATGTGTAGTCTTTGGTTGGTGGTCCAGTCTCCAGGAGTTCGAGGCGGTCTGGCCAGTTGACACTGTTACTCTCTCAATGGGGCTGCAAACTCCCTCAGCTCCTTCAGTCCCTTCTCCAGCTCCTCCATCTGGGACCCTACGATCAGTCTAATGGTTGGCTGTGTCCATCTATCTCTGTATTTGTAAGGCTCTGCCTAAGCCTCTCTGGAGGCAGCTTATCATGCTTCCATTAGCAAGCACTTCCTAGCATCCACAAGAATGTTCCAGTTTAGTGGCTATATATGGGATGTATCCCCAGGTGAGGAAGACTCTGGATGACCTTTCCTTGAGTCTCTGCTCCACATTTTGTCTCAATATTTCCCTCTGAAGTATCTGCGTTTTGGTCTTCCTTCTTCTTAGGCTTCATATGGTCTGTGAATTGAATGTTGGATATACCGAACTTTTGGGGTAATATGCACTTATCAGTGAGTACATACCTTGTTTGTTCTTTTGTGACTGAGTTAACTCACTCAGGATGATATTTTCAAGTTCCTCCATTTGCCTGCGAATTACATGAAGTCATTGTTTTTAGAACTGAGTAGTATTCCATTGTGTAAATGAACCACATTATCTGTATCCATTTGTTTGGTGAGGGACATCTGGATTCTTTCCAGCTCCTGGCTATTATAAATATGACTGCTATGAACATAGTGGAGCATATGTCTTTATTACATGTTGGAGCATCTTCTGGATTTATGCCCAAGAGTGGTATAGCTGGGTCCTCAGGTAGTATTATGTCCAATTTTCTGAGAGTCCGCCAAACTGATTTCCAGAGTGGTTGTACCAGCTTGCAATCCCACCAGCAATGCAGGAGTATTCATCTTTCTCCACATCCTCACCAGCATCTGCTATCACCTGAGTTTTTGATCTTAGCCATTCTGACTGGAGTGAGGTGGAATCTCAGGGTTATTTTGATTTGCATTTCCCTGATGACTAAGGATGTTGAACATTTCTTTAGGTGCTTCTCAGCCCTTCAAGTTTCCTCAGTTGAGAATTCTTTGTTTAGCTCTGTTCCCCGTTTTTAAATAGGGTTATTTGGTTCTCAGGACTCTAACTTCTTTCTTTTTTTGTATACATTGGCTATTAACCCTCTATAGGATGTAGGATTGGTAAAGATCTTTTCCCAATCTGTTGGTTGCCATTTGTCCTATTGACAGTGTCCTTTGCCTTACAGAAGCTTTTCAATTTTATGAGGTCCCCTTTTTCTATTCTTGATCTTACAGCATAAGCCATTGGTGTTCTGTTCAGGAACTTTTCCCCTGTACCAATGTGTTCAAGACTTTCCCCCACTTTCTCTTCTATTAGATTCAGTGGTTTTATGTGGAGGTCCTTGATGTACTTGGACTTGAGCTTTGTACAGGGAGATAAGAAAGCATCAATTTGCATTCTTCTACATGTTGACCAAGAGTTGAGCCAGCATCATTTATTGAAAAAGCTGTCTTTTTTCCATTGGATGGTTTTAGCTCCCTTGTCAAAGATCAAGTAACCATAGGTGTGTGGGTTCATTTCTGTGTCGTCAATTCTATTCCATTGATCTACCTACCTGTGACTGTACCAATACCATGCAGTTTATATCACTACTACTCTCTAGTACAACGTGAGGTCAGGGATGCTGATTCCTCCAGAATTTCTTTTATTGTTGAGAATAGTTTTTAGTATCCTGGGTTTCTTGTTATTCCAAATAAATTTGAGAATTTCTCTTTCTAAGTCTATGAAGAACTGAGTTGGGATTTTGATGGGGATTGCATTGAATCTGTAGATTGCTTTCTGCAGGATGGCCATTTTAACTATATTAATCCTACAAAACCATGAGCATGGGAGATCTTTCCATCTTCTGAGGTCTTCTTCAATTTCTTTCTTCAGGGACTTGAAGTTCTTGTCATACAGATCTTGCACTTGTTTAGTTACAGTCACACCAAGATACTTTATATTGTTTGTGACTATTGTGAAGGGTGTCATTTCCCTAATTTCATTCTCATCCTGTTTATCCGACGAGTATAGGAAGTCTACTGATTTGTTTGAGTTAATTATATCCAACCACTGTGCTGAAGTTGTTTATCAGCTGTAGGAATTCTATGGTGGAGCTTTTGGGGTCACTTAAGTATACCATCATATCATCTGCAAATAGTGATATTTTGATTTCTTTTCCAATTTGTATCCCTTTTACCTCCTTTTGTTTTCTAATTGCTCTAGCTGGAACTTCAAGTACTATGTTAGGTTTTATTTTTTATGTTGTTTATTTTTCTTGATACTTTATTTACATTTCAAATGTTTCCCCCTTTCCAGATCTCCCCTTTGGAACCTCCCTATTCCCTCCCACCTCCCCTGCCTCTATGGATGTATTCCCCCAATCACCCACCCATGCTCGGCTTGCCTCCTTGGCATTCTCCTATACTGGGGCATCCAACGCCCTCTGGCCAAAGGGCCTCTCCTCCCCCTGATGGCCAACAAGACCCTCCTCTGCCACATATGTGGACAGCACCATGGGTCCCTCCATGTGTATTCTTTGGTTGGTGATCCAGTCTTCGGGAGCATTGAAGGGTCAGGCCAGTTGCCACTGGTGCTCCCTCCCTGTGGCTGCAAACTCCCTCAGCTCCTTCAGCCCCTTCTCCAATTCCTCCATCTGGGACCTCACACTCAGCCCTATGGTTGCTGTGAAGTGATTCTTGGGTATTCTGAACTTTTGGTCTAATAACCACTTATCAGTGAGTACATACTGTGTTCATTTTTTTGTTTCTGCGTTACCTCACTCAGGATGATATTTTCAAGTTCCATCCATTTGCCTGCAAATTTCATGAAGTCATAGTTTTTAATAGCTGAGTAGTATTCCATGGTGAAAATGTACCACATTTTCTGTATCCATTCCTCTATTGAGGGACATCTGGGTTGTTTCCAGTTTTTCGCTATTATAAATATGGCTGCTATGAACATAGTGGAGCATGTGTCTTTATTACATGTTAGAGCATCATCTGGGTATATGCCCAGGAGTGGAATAGCTGGGTTCTCAGGTAGTATTATATTCATTTTTCTGAGGGTCCGCCAAACTGATTTCCAGAGAGGTTGTACCAGGTTGCAATCCCACCAGCAATGGAGGAGTGTTTCTCTTTCTCCACATCCTCACCACCATCTGCTGTCACCTGAGTTTTTGATCTTAGCCATTCTGACTGGTGTGAGGTGGAATCTCAGGGTTGTTTTGATTTGCATTTCCCTGATGAGTAAGGATGTTGAACATTTCTTTAGCTACTTCTCAGCCATTCGAATTTCCTCAGTTGAGAATTCTCTGTTTAGCTCTGTTGCCCATTTTTGATAAGGTTATTTGGATATCTGTAGTCTAGCTTCTTGAGTTCTTTGCATACATTGGATATTAGCCCTCCATCAGACCTAGGATTGGTAAAGATCTTTTCGCAATCTGTTGGTTGCCATTTTGTCCTATTTACTATGTCCTTTGGCTTACAGAATCTTCGTAATTTCATGAGGTTCCATTTGTTGATTCTTGATCTTAGAGCACAAGCCATTGGTGTTTTGTTCAGGAACTTTTCCCCTGTGCCCATGTGTTTGAGACTTTTCCCCACTTTCTCTTCTATTAGATTCAGTGTGTCTGGTTTTATGTGGAAGTCCTTGATCCACTTGGACTTGAGCTTTATACAGGGAGATAGGAATGGATCAATTCGCAATCTTCTACATGTAGACCGCCAGTTGAACCAGAACCATTTGTTGAAGATGCTGTCTTTTTTCCATTGGATGGTTTTAGCTCCTTTGTCAAAGATCAAGTGATCATAAGTGTGTGGGTTCATTTCTGAGTCTTCAATTCTATTCCATTGATCTACCTGCCTGTCACTGTACCAATATCATGCAGTTTTTATCACTACTGCTCTGTAGTACAGCTTGAGGTCAGAGATGCTGATTTCCCCAGAAGTCCTTTTATTGTTGAGAATAGTTTTTGCTATCCTGGGTTTCTTGTTATTCCCAATGAATTTGAGAATTGCTCTTTCTAAGTATATGAAGAATTGAGTTGGGATTTTGATGGGGATTTCATTGAATCTGTAGATTGCTTTCTGCAGGATGGCCATTTTAACTATATTAATCCTGACAATCCATGAGCTTGGGAGATCTTTCCAACTTCTGAGGTCTTCTTCAATTTCTTTCTTCAGAATCTTGAAGTTCTTGTCATACAGATCTTGCACTTGCTTGGTCACACCAAAATACTTTATATTGTTTGTGACAATTGTAAAGGGTCATTTCCCCAATTTCTTTCTCAGCATGTTTATCCTTCAAGTATAGGAAGGCTACTGATTTGCTTGAGTTAATTTTGTATCCAGCCACTTTGCTGAAGGTATTTATCAGCTGTAGGAATTCTATGGTGGAGTTTTTCGGGTCAGTTAAGTATACCATCATATCATCTGCAAATAGTGATATTTTCATTTCTTCCTTTCTAATTTGTATCCCTTTGACCTCCTTTTGTTTTCTAGCTAGAACTTCAAGTACTGTATTGAATAGATAGGGAGAGAGAGGGCAGCCTTTAGTTTCTGATTTTAGTGGGAATTCTTCAAGTTTCTCTCCATTTAGTTTGATGTTGGCCACTGGTTTGCTGTATATTGCTTTTACTATATTTAGGTATGGGCCTTCAATTCCAGATCTTTCCAAGACTTTTATCATGTAGGGATGTTGAATTTTGTCAAATGCTTTTTCAGCATCTAATGAAATGACCATGTGTTTTTTTTCTTTGAGTTTGTTTATATAGTGGATTACATTGATGGATTTCCATGTATTGAACCATCCCTGCATCCCAGGGATGAAGCATACATGACCATGGGGAATGATCATTGTGATGTGCTCTTGGATTCGGTTTGCAAGAATTTTATTGAGTATTTTTGCATCGATATTCATAAGCAAAATTGGTCTGATGTTTTCTCTCTTTATTGGGTCTTTGTGAGGTTTTGGTATCATTGTAACTGTGGCCTTGTAGAATGAATTGGGTAGTGTTCCTTCTGTTTCAATTTTGTGGAGTAGATTGAAAAGTATTGGTATTAGGTCTTCTTTGAAGAGCTTATAGAATTCTGCACTAAAACAATCTGATCCTGGGCATTTTTTGGTTGGGAGACTTTTAATGACTGCTTCTATTTCTTTAGGGGTTATGGGACTTTTTAGATGGTTTATCTCATCCTGACTTAAATTTGATAATTGATATCTGTCTAGAACATTTTCCAATTCATCCAGATTTTCCAATTTTGTTACATACAGGCCTTGGTAGTAGGATCTGATGGGTTTTTTTTAAAATTTCCTCAGTGTCTGTTGTTATATCTCCCTTTTCCTTTCTGATTTTGTTAATTTGGATACTTTCTATGTGCCCTCTGGTTAGTCTGACTAAGGGTTTATCTATCTTGTTGATTGTCTCAGATGACCAGTTCCTGGTTTTGTTGATTCTTTGTATAGTTCTTTTTGTTTCTACTTGGTTGATTTCAGCCCTCAGTTTGATTATTTCTTGCCATCTTAGGTGTATTAACTTCTTTTTCTTCTAGATCTTTCAAGTGTGCTGGTAAGCTGTTAGTGTATGCTCTCTCCAGTTTCTTTTTGGAGTCACTCAGAACTATGAGTTTTCCTCTTAACACTGCTTTTATTGTGTCCCATAAGTTTGGGTATGCTGTACTTTCATTTTCATTGAATTCTAGGAAGTCTATAATGTCTCTCTTTATTTCTTCCTTGTCCTAGTTTTCACTGAACAGAGCGTTGTTCAGCTTCCATGTGTATGTGGGCTTTCTGTTGTTTTTCTTGCTATTGAAGACCAGCCTTAGTTCCTAGTGATCTGATAGGAGGCATAGGATTATTTCAATCTTCTTATGTCTGTTGAGGTTTGTTTTGTGACCAGTTGTATGGTGAATTTTGGAGAAGGAACCACGAGGTTCTGAGTAAATGGTATATTCTTTTGATTTAGGATGAAATGTTCTATAGATATCTGTTAAATCCATTTGGTCCATAACTTCTGTTAGTTTCACTGTGTTTCTGTTTAATTTGTATTTCCTACATTTGTCCATTGATGTGAGTGTGATGTTGAAGTCTCCATTATTATTGTGTGAGGTGCAATGTGTGTATTGAGCTTTGGTATGGTTTCTTTTATGAATGTGGGTGTCCTTGCATTTGGAGTATACATGTTCAGAATTGAGAGTTCTTCTTGGTAGATTTTTCCTTTGATTAGTCTGAAGTGTCCTTCCTTACCTTTTTTGATGACTTTTGGTTGAAAGTAGATTTTATCTGATATTAGAATGGCTACTCCAGCCTGTTTCTTGGGACCATTTGCTTGGAACTTTGTTTTCCAGTCCTTTACTCTGAGGTAGTCTTTATCTTTGTCACTGAGGTACATTTCTTATATGCAGCAAAATGCTGGGTCCTTTTTATGTACCCAGTCTGTTAGCATATGTCTTTCTATTGGGGAATTGAGTCTATTGGTGTTAAGAGATATTAAGGAATAGTGATTGTTGGTTCCTGTTATTTTTGTTGTTAGAGGTGGAATTATGTTTGTGTGGCTATCTTCTTTTGGGCTTGTTGAAAGAAGATTAGTTTCTTGCTTTTTCTAGGGTGTAGTTTCCCTCTATGTGTTGGCGTTTTCCAACTATTATCCTTTGTTGGGTTGGGTTTGTGGAAAGATACTGTATAAATTAGTTTTGTCATGGAATATCTTGGTTTCACCAACTATAGCAATTGAGAGTTTTGCTGGGTATAGCAGCCTGGGCTGGCACTTGTGTTCTCTTAGGGTCTGTATGAGATCTGTCCAGGATCTTCTACCTTTCATAGTCTCTGGTGAGAAGTATGGTGTAATTCTGATAGGCCTACCTTTATATGTTTCTTGACCATTTTCCCTTACTGCTTTTAATATTCTTTCCTTGTTTTGTGCATTTGATGTTTTGACTATAATGTGATGGGAGGAATTTCTTTTCTGGTCCAATCTATTTGGAGTTCTGTAGACTTCTTGAATGTTTATGTTCATCTCTTTCTTTAGGATAGGGAAGTTTTCTTCTATAATTTTGTTGAAGATATTTACTGGTCCTTTAATTTGGGAATCTTCACTCTCTTCTATAGCTATTATCCTTAGGTTTGTGAGCCTGTGCGCCTGTGATCGTAGGTGTGTCAGCACTCCTGGGAGACTAGCCCTCTCTGGGCAGAATTTTGTTGTGGAGAGCTGTGTCACATGTTAGCTCCAGGGGACTGATAGAAATATGAAGGATCCTGTCTCTGGCTGTTTTGCAGTTCCTATGCCCTGTGGGCTCCTGACTGGTCCCTCTTTGGCCAGTTATTGGGACAATTGTGGTGGTCTTACCTGTGAAATTAGGAGTAACAGCACTACTGGGAAACCAGCTATCTCCATGCGAGATTTTGGTACAGAGAGCTGTAGCACATCCTTAGTTCCAGAGCCCAGATGGAGAAAAGAACCTGCTTGTATTTCTAATTAAATGAAATGATTTTTACATAATATAACAAAAGCATATTACAGGTATTCTGCCTAAAACTAAAGGACAAGCAATTCTGGAAAGATCTAATAGTACATTAAAAGAGATGTTCTTAAAGCACAAAGGGGAAAGGTCAGTGCCCCCAGAGATAGATTGAACAATGTGTTATTAACTTGAATATTTCTAATGCTAGTGAAACAGGCACACAGCTTATGAGAGGTATTGAATTATTTTTTAAAAATACTGCAGAGTTAAATTAACCAGTGTAGTAGCAGGATGTCTTAACATTAGAAGGCAAAGAAGGTATTAGAGTGGAGTTGAGGATATGTCTTTATTTTTACAGGAGAAGAAAAACTGGATTCCATCAAAACTAATTAAAATTCAACATGAGCAAGAGGGGTCTCATGGAAGCCCTGGCTGCAGACATGGGGAACATGGTTCAAAGAAGGAAACAACGAAAGATTTGGAATC
>JADRCH010004126.1:3950-62024 GCA_019843965.1 Rhynchomys soricoides
AAGAAAGAAAGAAAGAAAGAAAGAAAGAAAGAAAGAAAGAAAGAAAGGAAGGAAGGAAGGAAGGAAATGAAAATCAAAACAACTCTGAGATACTGCTTCACATCAGTCAGAATGGCTAAGATCAAAAACTCAGGTGACAGCAGATGCTGACAAGGATGTGGAGAAAGAGAAACACTCCTCCATTGCTGGTAGGATTGCAATCTGGTACAACCACTCTGGAAATTAGTTTCAGAAAATTCGACCTAAGGATCCAGCTATACCACTCCTGGGCATATACCCAGAAGATGCTCCAATATGCAATAAAGACACATGTTCCACTATGTTCATAGCAGTCATATTTATAATAGCCAGAAGCTGGAAACAACCCAGATGTTCTTCAACAGAGGAATGGATACAGAAAATGTGGTACATTTACACAATGGAATACTACTCAGCTAATAAAAACAATGACTTCATGAAATTCATAGGCAAATTGATGGAAATTGAAAATATCGTCCTGAATGAGGTTACTCAGTCACAAAAGAACAAACATGTTGTGCACTCACTGATAAGTGGATATTAGCCCAAAAGTTTGGAATACCCAAGATTCAATTCACAGACCATATGAAGCCTAAGAAGAAGTAAGACCAAAATGCGGATGCTTCAGTGTTTCTTAGAAGGGTAAACAAAATACTCACAGGAGCAAATATTGAGACAAAGTGTGGAGCACAGACTCAAGGAAAGGCCACCCATAGACTGCCCTGCCTGATGATACATCTCATATATAGACACCTTACCAGGACTTTCTTGTGGATGCTGGGAAATGCTTGCTGATGGAAGGATGATAAGCTGTCGCCAGAGATGCTCAGGCAGAGACTGACAAATACAGAAGCAGATGCTCTCAGCCAACCATTGGACTGAGCATGTGGTCCCAGATGGAAGAGTTGGAGAAGGAACTAAAGAAGCTGAGGGGGTTTGCAGCCCCATGGAGGGAGCAACAGTGTCAACTGTCTGGACTCCCCAGAGCTCCTAGCGACTGGACCACCAACCAAAGAATACACATGGAGGGACCCATGGTGCTGGCCACATAAGTGGAAGAGGAAGGACTTATTGGCCATCAGTGGGAAGAGAGGCCCTTGGGCCTGAGGCTGTTAGATGCCCCAGTGTAGGGGAATGCTAGGGAGGTAAGATGGGAGTGGGTAGGTGGGTGGCGGAGCACCCTCATAGAGGCAGAGGGAGGAGAAATGGAATAGGGGGTTTCCAAAGGGGAAACATTTGAAATGTATGTAAAGTAAATATTGAAAAAATAAAAAATAAAATGACAAAAAAATGAAAATGAAAAAAAGTGGTTTGTTTACATATTGATGGACGTTGGGTTGCTTTCAGACATAATGCCTAGTTATGGATAAATAGTTATTGTGTAAAATATGAGAATACTGCTTTAAATATTAATATTCATTTATTTATGTAGAAATATGTCTTAAATTTTCTTTAATGAAGCCCTAACTGTATTTGATAGGCAATGAGAAGAAATTAATAAGTTTGCAGATAATAGGTAATAGATTCTACCTCATAATTAGGTTTGGATACCAACTTTGGTGTCCCTGGTAACACAATAATTTTTATGAAATAGGGCGCATCATAATTTGCCCTGATTGGAATTTGAAATGCATGGGTAATCATCAGTAACTTCTTTTTTAAATGGTTTGATGAATGATAATACTCTGTGGGAAAGATAGCAAGAGCTGTCCTTGCCCAGTCAAGGAAATACCTTTAAAAGGAGAAGATCCTGTTGTGAATGGTTCAAATGCTAACAAAAGGTATATTATGTTTATAATTAGCTATTTTAGTTTGATTGTTGTGATATTTTATTGCAGTTTTCTTTTTCATTTATTTGTAATGATGGTGATAATTTTCATTTGCTTTTGCTCCATTTATGTATTTTTCTTGATATGTGTTTAGTCTGCCTGTACAAGGTAGCAATTTTTCCAAAACAGTCCCAATACCTGCTGTGCTTTTGCCATTGTGATTTTAGCATACTGACCATTAAACTGTTCCATTTTCTTAAATTTTGGCAGAGTTGTAGCATTTGATGATTGTGCAATAGAAGTCATAAATAACTGATAGAGTTCCCACTTCATTTTTTTGGGATGCTTGCTTCTTGAGTTCACCTATGAGGAAATACAAGTTGCACAAAGAAACCACATTTATCTCTCAATATTCCAAACAAAAAACAACAATAGTCACCAGGCTTATGAAAGAATAAATTCAAAGGGGACTCTAGATTCTAGCTGTACATTTACCATATACCTTTATCATACAAAAGGATTCAAACATTAAGGAATATATATATGCTGAACTTGGTGTTTCTTTTCCAAATTTTTTGCACCACAGAATTCATGGGCACAGTTACACAGTTGCCTGCACATATCAGTGTGTTTAGAATGTTTAGCTACTTGGAAATGCATAACTAAAACATAGACTTTAACATACAATCAGGTATTTAAGAATCATTGAGTAAACGCAAAACATTGATTGATTTATTTTCTTCTGTGACTTTGTTTTATTTGTACAAAAATTTTAGCAAGAAACTGAAATATCATCTGAAGCTTTACAATAAGCACAGTTTTGTATGAAATTCTCACTTCAAGTGTTACTGTACTTTTTTCAATTTTTAGAATATAATATCATTTAAGCAAGCATCTATTACAAAATGATGAAACTGTAAATCATACTAGTATATACAGATTTCTCTATAAGCTTTTCACAAGTTTGAATAAGAATTTCCTATGTTTATATTAACAAATGCCCAAGGACCAGACAAGAAGAGAAAAGAAGAAATAAGCTATCATTCATTAGCTCATATCAGAAAATAAGGAAATGTGCACTCCAAACCCATATTAATGCAGACCTATCAAGATGAATCATCATTGTGCAAGTAATTTATGGTTGAAAGATATTTGCATTCAAATTATCTAGAAAAAATAAAGATGTGTTATTTATATAAAATTAACTTTTATTTAATTCCAATAAAATTAGAAACAAGACATAGTTCTTTACTCTCTCCAGAATCATTCAATATAGTGCTTGAAGCCTTAGTGAGATAGTAATATGACAACTGAAGGAGGTAAAAGAGATGCAAGTTAGAAATGAACAAGTCAAAGAAACTTTATTTGCAGATTATATGACAGTATACATAAGAAATCCAAAAATTTCCACTGGGAAACTCCTACAAGCTGATAAATACTTTCAGCAAGATAGCTAGATACAACATTCGCTCACACAAATCAATAACCCTCCTATATTCAATTGACAAGTGGAAAGAAACAGAAATTGATGGAACAATACCTTTCATAGTAGCCTCAAATAATATAAAAATATCTTAGAGTAACTCAACACAAGCAAGTGAAAGCCTCATAAGATGAAAACTTCAATTCTTTCAAGAAAAAAAATTGAAGAAGGTATCAGAAGTTGGAAGGTCTCCATTGTTCACAGTAAGATTAACATAGTAAAACAATCATCCTACCACACATTGAATGTAATCTTCATCAAAATTCTAACTCAATTCTTAACAAGTCTTGAAAGGGCAATACTCAATTTCATCTGGAAAAAACAAAAAACTGAGGATAGCTAAAACAATCCTGAACAATAAGAGAATTACTAAAGGCTCCATAATTCCTGATATAAAGTTATCCTACAGAATTATAAAATCCACATGATTCTGCCCCCCCCAGACACGTGAATCAGTGGAACCGAATTGAGCAGCCAGACATAAATCAACACACATATGGATACCTGATTTTTATTTAAACAAAGGCCAGAAATATATACTGGAAAAATACAGCATCTTCAACAAATACTGCTAGGCAAACTGATGATGGCATTTAGAAAAATTCAAATAGACCCATACTTAACACTCTGAATAAAACTCAACTTTAAATGGATCAAAGACCTCAACATGAAATGAAATACACTGAACTTGACAGAAGAGAAAGTGGGGAATGGCCTTGAACACATTGGCACTGAGGAAAACTTTCTGAATAGAACATGATTAACACAGGCACTAAGATAAGTAATTAATAAATTAGACTTCATTATATCTGCAAAGCTTCTATAATACAATGGAATGTCCTTCATATAAAGTGACAGACTACAGAATGGGAAAATACTTTTACTAACTCCACATCTGATAGAGGACTATTTATATACCAAATATATAAAGTACTCAAGAAAGCAAATGTTAAAAAAAGAAGTAATTCTTTAAGAGTTACAGATCTAAACAGAGATTTCTTAATACAGGAGACTCAAATGGATGATAAACAAAGAAATGTTCAACATTCTTAGCCACCCTGGATAACATATCAAAAATATTTTGAGACTTAATCTTACACCTATCAGAATGACTGAGATCAATAACACATGTGACAACTTAAAGCTGCCAAGGATGTGAAGTAATGGGAATACTCATCCATTACTGGAGGAAGTGTAAATTTCTACAGTCACTATGGACAACAGCATGGTTCCTCAGGAAGATGGGAACTGATTTACCTCAAGACCTTGGGCATATACTCAAGAGACACTTCATTCTAATTTAAAAAAAAAACAAACAAAAAACCCAAAACAACAACAACAACAACAAAAAAACCCACTGGGTCTGTCAATCATGTTTATTGCAGTTTTACTGAAAACAGTCAGAAACTGGAAACAACCTAGATATCCCTCAACTGAAGAATATATATGAAGCATATGGTACATTTCCATAATAGAGTATTATTCATTAAAAATTACATCATGAAATGTTGAGGCAAATGGATGGAACTAGAAAAAATTCATCCTGTATGAGGTATCTCAGACATAGAAAGACAAATATGGTATGTATTTACTTATATGTGAATATTAGCTGTTCCATCAATGATAACCAAGATACAATCCCTAGAACAACAGAGGGTATGCATAGAGTAAGGAACAACAAGGAGGTACCAATAGATGTCAATAGGAAATGGAAATGGAATAGATAGTGATAAATGGAGGACATGGGTGATTGAATGGGAAGATCAGGTTGGGAAGGGGAAGAGAGAACTGGGTAAGAGAGGGAATATGGAGAAAGACAGCAATGATTAAGGGGGTACTTGAGGGGTAATATGTAAACCTGATACAGTAGTAACTTCATAAAATGTATACAAATATGAAGGAAATCTAAGTGATATCAAATAATGGGGGAGAGTCCCAATTGGATATCTCCTGTTTCGCAAGGAAGCTTCTAGTACCAAAACTGGACTGTATCTTATTAAGTTGTTGGCCAAAGGCATACCAAGGGACTCTGCAAACAACAGGTTGTTACCAAAAGTTGATCACCATAAGCTGAAGGCAAGGCTCCATCACTGAAGACAATGCCTATTAACTAATTGAACATAGAAAAGTAGAGCAGGTCTCTACTTTACCCAGCTCCCAAATTCTAATGCCTTTAGTACAGGAAAGTACTCTTCATGCTGCCAAAGTGAAATGTAAATACCAGGGAGCTATGAAACCTTTAATCTACAATGTCATCCTGCCTGCATGATATATTAGGACAATGGTGGCATAAAGTTTCTGGAAGTAACCAACTAATAATTTAGCTTATGACCCACTCCACAAGATGGAATTTTACATGTTATAAATGACAAATGAGAATATACTTATTTCAAGATTTTCGCTACCCTGATTTTGCCAATTATTATACCTTAAAATATTCGATAAATTTTATATAGCACTTTAAGTTTATTATATGTATTCCATGCAATTGCTTTTCATATCTAAATATCAAATATCATACCTGAAATAAGTTGGGGGACTAGTTTCTAGGTATTTAATTTTAGGGAATAAGGACTAATAGGACAAGGTATAAAATGGCTATATCCTATGTTATTATGAAATCAATTTTATGAAGGAAAACCCAATACACTTAACTTTGTAGATCAAAGGCTTCTATTGAGCTATGGAAATATTCATTCCAATAATATATTTGATTTAAAATCTTAAATTATATAAACCATCTGTGGAGAATATTCTATCACTCAAATCCTGACAGGTCTTATTAACACTTTGAAATTGTCTAGATTGTTTTGATTACAAGGATTATTTATTTTATTTTAAAAAGTCTATTGCTCTATCACTAATATTTGGGCATTCTATTTAAAGAAATTATTTTTAAAATATAATTAGAGTCTCTGGTCAATATTTCTTTACACTAAATTAAAAAGATAATACACCAAATACTTAGCATTTTTCTTTAATTTTAAAAATTTAAACTACAAGGAAATCCATATATGTATCAGAAAAAGTAAAACTTTACATGTATAAATTCCTTTATGATCATATTAAAATTCAAGTTCTTTTATCAAAGTAACTATTGTTATAAATTTAATGTTACACTTAGATATCTCTTTTTAGGGATTCTATTTTTATCTCCAAACATTCAAAAGTTATATAGATTTTGGAAAAAATTTACTTATAGGCAGTTCTTCCCCTGCTGCAGCTTTCCTTTCCTGCCCTACCCCCTTTCTCATTTCCTATAGATTCTACAGGTCTTCTCCCTCCTAACCTTCCTCTTTCTGCTTACCACTCTGTTTTTCCCAGCCCTGACTGCAGCAGGCACTCCCTGCTAACCCACAGACTACTCTTAGCAGAAAAAGAGGGAAGATGACTGTAGAGTTTCACCTCTCTTTAGCTTCCCCTAGATCCAATTCCCCAGTGTCATTCCTGGCTCTATAGCTCACTTTGTGGGCAAACTCTTTTCACTCTCTGCCTATATTCCAAGGACAGTAAATAATCAGATCCTCATAGAACATTCTGCTTTCCTTCTTCTGGTGATTCACCTCAGACCCACAGCCTATCCCCCTTCCCAAAGAGTTATCTCCCAATACTAAGAAACCTATCGCACCTGGAACTCGCATTGGCCATATATGTTGGAACAAACCTGGCACGTGGAAAGAAGTCCCATGTGTCTGTCCCAGGCACTGTGGCTCTGGGTGGGACAGGGGACACACGGGAAGTGGCCATGCATCTTCCCACACAGTCCAACGGGCAGGTAGGGGCTGTGGGAAGACTTTGTGGGCCCTGCTTTGGGTGGGGGAGGGGGCCATTCAGGGGAATGCATGGCAGCCATCTCCTGGTTTCTCTAGCCCAGAGCACTGCAGTCACCATAGGGTACTGCAGATGGGCTAGCCACTGGAGCGCAGCTGGGGTTTCCCCCCAGGACCAGGTCTCTGAGGCTTGGGGCGCTGGGCTAACTGCTTAGGCTTGAGTGAGTGGGTACCATCTCAGAGC
This sequence comes from Rhynchomys soricoides, assembly GCA_019843965.1. Classification (NCBI taxonomy): domain Eukaryota; kingdom Metazoa; phylum Chordata; class Mammalia; order Rodentia; family Muridae; genus Rhynchomys; species Rhynchomys soricoides. The sequence continues at coordinate 11,235 of JADRCH010004126.1, forward strand.
GCTGGGAAGCCCTTGTCAAGAGATTAGACCAGGCTCCTTAATAGAGGGCTGGATCCCTCGCTTTCCAAGGTGGGTCCAGATGAAGAGACAGTCCATAATTCTAAGATATTTATTTTCATCATCTGGAGAGTGGTGTGGATGGAATTGTACCCCTCCCCAGTCTGGGAGAGGGGAGGCAGATATAGTAACTGGAAGAGGTGTGGCTAAGCCTCTAGGTGTCTCATTAATGTGGGGATGGCTTGGGTCTGTGTGGGCACGCCTCTACCTGAGGAGAGGTGGTATGTGACCATGACTAGAGCCAAAATCCTCCCCAGAGCATTTGGCATAATGTTTCTGGTCCCTTGTGGATTCCACTGGATCTCCCAGAGTTTTCTCCTGTGCTTAACCGGGTGCCAGATTGCCTGTCACAGATCACTGCCCCACATACATCTATAAGGTCCAAAGAGAAATTCTTACCTGGAAACACACAGGCACCACTATCTCCTTAAAAAACAGAGAAGAAACAGACACCTCAGTGGTTAAGAATATATTCTGCTTTTCTAGAGGACCCAAGTTCTGTTCCCAGTATGTATGTTTGCCTGTAACTTCAGTTCCAGGGCATATTACAACATTTTCTGTCCTCTGTGGATACCTAAACACATATGGTATAACTTCGCACATATGTACAAATAAAAAGATTGGTATGTTTTATTTTTTTTTCCAAAATCAAATAGAAAATTTGTTACTTATAGTATAATACATGATGTTCTGAGTCTGGAATGATATAAATGCATATTATGAAAGTTCAATCCCTAGCTGACAGCAGTGTTTTAGGTGCTTGTAGAAAGTTGGATGGCAGAGCCTAGCTGACAGAAGGAAGTCCTTAGGTTAGACCTTGGAAGCTTGCTTTCTGTCTGCCATAATTTTATTAATATTTTTGTACTGATTTATATATGCCAGTAACAGATTATGAAATATCTCCTGGTCTGAGTCACTCACTGCTAACAGGCTCCTTCCTTACTGTAGACTAAAGCAGATTCCATGTGTCTGAACTTTACTCAGTTTCTCCTTTAGGGACTTAAAGTTTCTATTTACATTCAGTAGAATGTACATAGTAGTGACATTTTAATTTTATTTATGCAATTATTCATTTATAAAATTAATTTTGTGTCTTTTATATATCCTATACTTCTTTGCTGAACCCATGTTCTTTTGCTTGCCCCTAAGCATTATATACCTTGCATAGCATTTTTATCCTGGCTTGTTTAAAATCTATTTTAGACAATTTTAATAACCATGTATTATCAGTATGGGCATGTTGGATTTTTGGTTGTGATGTGAGTTATGATTATCAGTTATAGGAAGCTATTAGGACCATCCTTCTTACATCAGTTTTTTACTGACATTCTATGTGGAGCAGTGTTGCAGTGTATTTGGCTTGTTTGTGTTAGAGATGTTTGTCCTCAAACAAGCCTAGTATTTTAGCTGAAAATTGACATTTTTCTATGAATTTTTAACACATACATGGTACTGCATTATTTATTTTACTGTAATATAGTATTGTAGTCTAGGCTGCAGATTATTTGTTACACAGATTTATATTTAAAAGAAGGAATAGACAAAAAAAAAAGGGAACATCCAATCATTTCTTAAAGAAATTAAACTCTTTTTAGAATTTAATGAAAATGAAGGAACATCATACCAAAACTTATGGGACACAATGAAAGCAGTGCTAAGATGAAAAATCAGAGCTCTACGGGCCTCCAAAAATGAAATTGAAGAAATCATATACTAGCAGCTTGACGGCACATCTGAAAGCTCTAGAACAAAAAGAATCAAACACACCCAAGAGAAGTAGATGGCAGAAAATAATCAAACTCAGGGCTGATATCAACCAAATAGAAACAAAAAGAACTATACAAAGAATAATAATTAAAAAAACAAAACAAAACAAAACAAAACAAGAGCTGGTTCTTTGGGAAGATCAACAAGATAGATAAACCCTTAGCTAGACTAACCAGAGGGCACAGAGACAGTATCCAAATTAATGAAATCAGAAATGTAAAGGGAGACATAACATTGGAAAATGAGGAAATTCAAAAAATTATCGGATCCTACTACAAAAGCCTATACTCAACAAAATTGGAAAATCTGCATGAAATGGACAATTTTCTAGACAGATATCAGGTTCCAAAGTTAAATCAGGATCAGATAAAACATATAAATAGTCCCATAACCCCTAAAGAAATAGAAGAAGTCATTAAAAGTCTCCAATCAAGCTAAGCCTTGGACCAGATGGGTTTAGTGGAGAATTCTATCAGACCTTTGAACAAGACCTAATACCAATACTCTTTAAACTATTACATAAAATAGAAACAAAAGGAACACTACCCAATTCGTGCTATGAAGCCACAATTATGCTTATATCTAAACCACATAAAGATAAAACAAAGCAAACTTCAGGCCAATTTCCCATAGGACCATCAATGCAAAAATAATAAAATTCTCACAAACTGAATCCAAGAACACATCATAACTATCATTCACCACGATCAAGTAGGCTTTGTCCCAGGGATGCAGGGATGCTTCAATATATGGAAATCCATCAACATAAACCACTACAAACACAAACTCAAAGAAAAAAACACAGGAACATTTCTTTAGACACTGAAAAAGCGTTTGAAAAAATTCAACATCCCTTCATGATAAAAGTCTTGGAAATATCAGGAATTCAAGGCAAATACCTAATCATAGTAAAAGCAATATACAGAAAACCAGTAGCCAACATCAAACTAAACGGAGAGAAACTTGAAACAATCCCACTAAAATCAGAGACTAGAAAAGGCTGCCCACTCTCTCCCTATCTATTCAAGATAGTACTTGAAGTTTTAGCTAGAGCAATTAGACAACAAAAGGAGGTAAAAATGATACAAATTGGAAAGGAAGAAATCAAAATATCATTTTTTTGCAGATGATATGATCATGTACTTACATGATCCCAAAAACTCAACCAGAGAAATGCTACAGCTGATAAACAACTTCAGCAAAGTGGCCAGATATAAAATTAACTGAAACAAATAAGTAGCCTTCCTATACTCAAAAGATAAACAGGCTGAGAAAGAAATTAGGAAAACAATACCTTTACAATAGTCATAAACAATATTACATCCCTTGGTGTGACTCTAACCAAACAAGTGAAAGATCTGTATGACAAGAACTTCAAGTCTCTGAAAGAAATCGAAGATCTGGGAAGATGGAAAGATCTCCCTTGCTCATAGATTGTCAGGATTAGCAATTGGGGCAGTGATCTGGCAGTCAGTCTGGCACACAGGTTGAGCACAGGCAAACTCTGGGAGACCCAGCAAAGTAATTTGCAAAGTACCAGAAACATTATGCCAAGGCTCCCTGAAGGTCCAGTCAAGGTCACATATCACACCCCAGATAGAGGCGTGGCCATGCCACATGTAGAGGCGTGGCCACAGAGTCCCACACCATCCCCATGTTAATGAGACACCTAGAGGCTTAACCACGCCCCTTCCCTATTACTATATCTGTCCTGCCTCTTTGGGAGAGGCAAGGGTACAGTTCCACCCATGCCACTCTCCACATGATGAAAATAAACATCTTAGAATTATGGACTGTCTCTTTACCTGGACCTTCCATGGGAAGCAAGGGATCTGGCCCTCAATTAAGGAGCCTCATCTAATCTCTCGCTGAGGAGATCCCAGGGCTCCCAGATGGTACCCGTTCACCCAAGCATAAGCAGTTAGCCCAGCACCCCAAGCTGCCAAGATCCAGTCCACCAGAAACCTCAGCTGCACTCTAGCTAGCCTGTCTGTGGTACCCTTCGGAGACTGTAGTGCCCAGGGCTAGAGAACCCACAGAGAAGGCTGCCATGAGTTCCCCGGGAATGTCCCACTCCCCTACCCACTGGTAAGGCCCACAGAGGCATCCCACAGCCCCCAACTGTGTGAGAAGATGTTTGGTAGCTTTCCACATGTCTACTGTCATGCCCAGAGCCACAGCACTCTGGGACAGACACGTGGGGCTTCGTTCCACTGTGCCAGTGATTGTCCCAACATCTGGCACCAACAACGTGGGGCAAAACCCAACTTCAAGTGTACCCCCAGCTGGCTACCCACCCACATCAAAACTCCAGATCGCTCAAGGACTGTGAGTACAAAATATGGGCCTTCCTCTAAATCTTTCTCCCTCTCTCTCCAAGTGTTCCTGGCCAGTTTCCCTCTCCCAGTCTACACTGCAAGGACTCCTCTTTAGCTAATGGATCTGCTTCCCACAGAAGCTCAGGCTCTGAGTGCCTTGCTCCTCCATCTGCTTCTTAACCTGCTGTTTCCTGAGGCCCCTGAAGGCCAGGAGGCCAATTTCTACCCCCAATCCCCCACCACAAGGGCTCTGTTTAGCTACAGCTCCAAGCATCTTACTCCCCCATCAGTGGTTTTATCTGCGATTTTCTAAGGTCCCTGCAGGCCAAGAGACCAGTTTCTTTCCCCCAGTGCCATTGCAGTTGCTCTTGCCTAGTTAAGACCCCGAACTTCTCCTCGCTTTCTCCTCTGGTGCTGGCTGTTCTATCAAGCCTTTATGTTTCTTCCTCTAAGCCTTTTTTTTTTTTTTTTTCTTTCAAGTTTGGCCTTTCTTCTGCTTTTACATTTAGGCTAAGAAAAACAAATGGAGAATACCCAGCTGCCACGTGGTAGAGCAGCCCCTCCCCTAGCCCTCCAAAAGCCTGCCAAGAAAAAGGAAAAAACTGTGCCTTGTTTCTCCCTAACAGGAATACCTGAAACATTGTTCTGTGCTCCTCAATTAAAATTTTTCTTACTTCTTTATTTAAATGTTTATTTTTCTCCCTAGCATTCATGATATATATCCAAAAAAAAATTCTTCCAACTTATTTAAGATTTCATTAAGGTTCAAAAGTCACCTAATCTACTCCCACAGGTCAAACCAACTATGTGGATCACCACCGCTTCTTCAATCCTTAATTAACATCCAGTTTCCTTTTACAGAAAAACTGTTACTGCCAATCCCAAAACTTTTCTTCTTCAGCCATACAAAGCAGACTTAAAAGATGCCTTCCAGGACCATGATATGCTCCCAAGCAAACCATCACAGGCTTAACTTGTTTGCTGTTAACCCTATGCAGAAATCCCCCTGCTGGGATTCTGCTCCTCTGTGATTTTCCTACAGGCGTATCCCCACAAAAGCTTGCTGCCACAGATCCAGCAGAGACAACTCCATCTCCTGGGACCTGCCTTCCTCCAGACAGAAGACTCCTGAGACACAAGCTGAGACCCAGAGACATGTGCTCAGCCCAACAGAGGACAGACAGGAGACTTTCCAGCTACAGATGAACTCTCTTGCCAAAGCCAAATGGCTAAGGAACTTGGGGGAAGCTCTATGATAGTAAGGAAACCATGATGTCTGTCTAGATTAATCAATGTTTGTTTTAAACTGATGTTACTACCCTTGAACTGTACTGTCCATGGAACAATTAATTGATTCAAAGATCACTTGCCTTCCCAACCCCCCACTCTTAACCCTCCTTACCTGCTGGCTTAATTGTGCTACCCCTCCAACCTCTGCAGTGTTTTCTTTTGATATTGCCACCCCACCCAAAATTTTCATTACAAATGACACCTCTCCCTTAAAAAAGAAAAAGGGGTAATTTGTGGGGCAGTGATCTTGCAGGCAGTCTGGCACCTGGTTGAGCACAGGCAAACTAGCAAGGGACCAGAAATGTTATGCCAAGTCTCCCCGGAGGTCAAGTCACTGTCACAAATCACACCACTGGTAGAGGCATGGCTGAGACCCAGGTAGAGGAGTGGCCACACAGCCCCAAACCATCCCCATGTTAATGAGACACCTAAAGGCTTAGCCACACCCCTTCCCAGTTACTATATCTGTCCCATCTCTCTGGGAGAAGTGGGGGTACAGTTCCATCCATGCCACCTTCTACATGCTGAAAATAAACATCTTAGAATTATGGACTGTCTCTTCATCTGGACCCACCATGGGAAGCACGGGATCCAACTGTCGATTAAGGAGCCATGGCTAATCTCTTGCCAAGGGATTCCAGTGTTCCCAGATGGTACCCCTTCACCCAAGCCTAAGCAGTTAACCCAGAGCCCAAAGGGGCCAAGACCCGGTGCACTCTAGGTAGCCTGTCTGCGGCACCCTGTGGAGACTGCAGTACCCCAGGCTAGAGAATCCACAGAGATGGCTACTGCACATTCTCCAGGAATGGCCCCCTCCCCCACCCATGGGCAGGGCCAGCAGAGGCTTCCCACAGCCCCCACCTGACAGCCAGACTATGTGGGAAGACTTGCGGTCTTTCCACGTGTCGGCTGTCGCACTCAGAGCCACAGCTCCATGGGAAAGGCATGTGGGGCTTCATTCCACTGTTCCAGGGTTCTTCTCAACATTTATATAGTAAAACTGTCTATCTTGCCAAATGCAAAATATAGGTTCAATACAATCCCCATCAAAATTCCAACTCAATTCTTCATAGAATTAGAAGGAGCAATTCTCAAATTCATTTGGAATAACAAAATACCCAGAATAGCAAAAACTATCCTCACCAATAAAAGAACTTCTGGGGAATAACCATCCCTGACCTCAAGTTGCATTACAGAGCAATAGTGATAAAAACTGTATGGTATTGGTACAGAGACAGGCAGGAAGATCAGTGGAATAGAATTGAAGACCCAGAAATGAACCCACATACCTATGGTCACTTGATCTTTGATAAAGGAGCTAAAACCATTCAGTGGAAAAAAGACAGCATTTTCAACAAATGGTGTTGGTTCAACTGGCAGTCATCATGTAGAAGAATGCACATCAATCCATTCTTATTTCTTGTACTAAGCTCAAGTCCAAGTAGATCAAGGACCTCCACATGAAACCAGATACACTGAAACTTATAGAGGAGAAATTGAGGAAGAGCCTCGAACATATGGGCAAGGGGGAAATTTCCTGAACAGAACACCAATGGCCTATGTCCTAAGATGAAGAATCAACAAATGGGACCTCATAAAATTGCAAAGCTTTTGTAAGGCAAAGAACACTGTCAATAGGACAAAATAGCAACCATCAGATTGGGAAAAGATCTTTACCAATCCTATATAGGATAGAGGGCTAATATCCAGTATATACAAAGAACCCAAGGAGATAGACTCCAGAGAACCAAATACCCTATCAAAAATGGGGTACAGAACGAAACAAAGAATTCTCAATGGAGGAATATCCAATGGCCCAAAAGTACCTAAAGAAATGTTCAACATCCTTAGTCATTAGGAAAATGCAAATCAAAACAACCTGGAGATTCCACCTCACACCAGTCAGAATGGCTAAGATCAAACATTCAGGTGATAGCAGATGCTGGCAAAGATGTGGAGGAAAAGGAACATTCCTTCATTGTTGGTGGGATTGTAAGCTGGTACAACCACTCTGGAAGTCAGTCTGGTGGTTCCTCAGAAAATTGGACATAATACTACCTGAGGGCACAGCTATACCTCCACTGGGCATACACTCAAAAGATACTCCAAAATATAACAAGAATCAATGCTCTACTATGTTTATAGCAGCCTTATTTATAGTAGCCAGAAAATGGAAAGAACCCAGAAGTTCTTCAACAGAGGAGTGAATACAGGAAATGTAATACATTTACACAATGGAATACTACCTAGCTATTAAAAACAATGACTTCATGAAATTCTTAGGCAAATGAATGGAACTTGAAAATATCATCCTGAGTGAGGTAACCCAGTTACAAAAGAACAAGCATGGTATGTCCTCATTGATAAGTAAATATTAACCTAAAAGCTCAGAATACCTAAGATATAATTCACAGAACATGTGAAGCTCAAGAAGAAGGAAGACCAAAATGTGGATGCTTCTGTCCTTAGAAGGGAAAACAAAATACTCACAGGATTTGGAGAGTGGCTGGGAGTTGAAAGCAAGAGAGGATGGGGAGGGGTAAACAGTGGGCTGGATCAGGTATTAGAAGAGATGGGGATGATATACAGAGGGTCAGGAATTTGAACAGAGGTGTGTAGCAATGGTGGATGGAGAACTTGTTGTAACCATAGCGAAGTCTCAGATGCAGGGAAAGCAAGAGACTCTCAGGACCCAATGGGGATAAGATTAGGTCTAGCAGAACCTGACAAATACTGTGGTGGAAGCTTTCAGCCAACCATTGGACTGAGCATGGGGACCCCAATGGAGGAGTTAGAGATAGGGCTGAAGGAGCTGAAATGGTTTGCAACCCCATAGGAAGAACAACAATGTCAAACAACCAGACACCCCAGAGCTCCCAGGGACTAAACCACCAACCAAAGAGTTCACATGGAGGGATCCATGGCTGCATGTGTAGCAGAGGATGGCATTGTCTGGAATCAATAGCAGAAGAAACCCTTTGTCCTGTGAAGGCTCACTTCCCCAGTGTAGGGAGCAGAATGACAGGGTGGTGAGGTGGGAGTGGATAGGTGGGAGGAGGAACATCCTTATAGATGCAGGGGAGGGGTATGGGAGGAGGGATTTCTGGAGGGGAAACTGAAAGGGGATAACATTTGAAATGTAAATACATAAACTATTCAAGAAAAAAAGAAAAAATTCTCAAAGTCTACTGTAAAATCAACCATATGTAAGTTATTTTTATATATAGTTGTCTAAAAGAGGTTTTTTATAAGAATATATAGTTGCCTACTATAGGTTATTTTTACACGAATATATATTCGAATGTACCTTTATCTTTTCTTCAGGCCTTTTTATATAAACTTCCTTAGAACAGGAATCTACATAAAAGGAGATTAATACCGCCACTGCAAAATGTGCACTTGTTGGAAATATCTAGAGAAATAGTGATGAACAATTAACTTGAGACTTCATAAAATACTGTTTTCATGTTTTCTGCCCCTGTTATACACAGAATTAACAATCCATAACATTAAACGTAATCTATTACAGTGAGAAAGGTAAAAACAATTGCTAACTCTAAAATTTTCCTTAGTAGCTTAGGTAAAATGGACTCATGATCACCATTTTATAAACATGTATGCTGTCATAAATAAAATGAAAAATTAACTCATCTCCTCAATATGTTGGTGACAGTGAATGAAATCCTGATCTGTAACAAATGTCTGTTCTTTTTGATGCTGTTCATTCATTCTCTATTGGCCTTGCTTCTATACAAGATTAGCTTGGGCTGCAGAGCAAAACTCTGACTTACTTGTCTGGCCTCTGTGGGAGAGGATGCACCTAATTTTGTAAAGACTTGATACCAAAGGAAAAGGGGTTACATGGGTATGGTGAGGTGGGGATGAGAGCGTGGGTGGGGTGGGTGGGGGAGCACCTTCTCAGAGGCAAAAAGGAGGGGATATGGGGGAAACAACTCCTGGAGGGTAGACCCAGAATGGGATAAACATTTGGAATGTAAATAAATAAAACAATTTAATAAAACAGACAAACAAACAAAAACTATGGTGGAGGGTTAGTGGTTGGAGAAATGGCTCCACTGTTAAGAATATGTACTGTTCTTGTATCAGGAACCCACATTCAGTTTCCAGCACCTGCATCAAGAAGACCACTATCAACCCTAAGGGAGCAGGTGCACATACTCACACAGTGACATGTACATGTAACTAAATAAAAAGTTCACATTCTTTATAAAATACATTTAATTATCTGGGTGGCTCATTTGGGTATTTTAAAAAATTACTGTAAGTATTTAAGATATACGAGGTAATATTTGATGGACATAATAATTACATCACTCAGGAAAATTATTGTAGCCATCATTTTGCTATTTTGTGAGTTGCAATCACTCCTAAAATCTACACTTTTAGAAAAAAATCAGGAATCAATAAAAAATAGTATTATGTTCCTCACATTGTTTATGTTCTCCTATCATTCACTACTTATGTGGGACTAGAAAATGCTTTACTAAGTGAACTACGCTAGATATAATAAATACAAAATTACTACTTTATCTAGAGTTAAATAAACTAGATTGCATGTGAATTGTTTCTATCTTCTAAAAGTGTGTGCATATACATGTACACCACTGTCTTTATTTTTCACAAATGCTTTAAATCCAAACCAGTTTCAAATACTTCGAAACATAGTTTCTATTGGGTAAATGCAGCTTTTATAACATGAATATTAGAGGAAATTCTCAATGGTTAAGAGCTTTGGTTGTTTTCTAGAAGACCCATATTCAGTTCCCAGTACCTGCATGGAGTAGCTAACAACTACCTATACTTCCTGCTCCAAGGGACCTCATGTTCTCTCTTTTGGCCTCTGATGGTACCACCATATACACATACACTTAACTAAAAAGTGAAATAAAATAAAAACTCAATGTTAAGCAAATTCTAACTAATGTCATTCAAAATAAATTGTCAACTAGTAGATATTTCTTAATGAAGTATTGAGATATTGTTGGAAGAAATTACCTTTGTAAATTATCTTGTATTGGATTACTTTAGAGAGGAAAATATTTTAAAAGTACTGACATCATGCTCATATATGGAAACTAAACTGAGAATGTCTTTTTTGAAACTTAATAATTGAAAGAATATGAATTACAATGAATTGCAGATATTTACTATATTGGCAATCTTTAAAATTATTATTGTCAATTTAATTGAGTTTATTTTGAATACGTTCAAATATTTAGGCAAATTTTTAAAAATGACCTTTGATCTTCATTGCAGTCTTCAAAAGGCTGAAATAGTTCATCTAATATCTTTAATCTATTGATCGACTTTCAAATCCCTAAAGAAATATATTCCAAAATTACATAGTACAAGCTTTCCCCTTCATCACCTCATCAGAAACTGTAAAGAACACTGGGAAATCAGCCAACAGCTTCTTGCTATCCAAAGGCCACACACCCCCCTTTTGTTATCTTTTATTTATTTGGTTTTTTTATACTCCAGATTTTATTTCCCCCAAACCCTTCTACCTTCCTACTGTTCCACATCCCATACCTCCTCCCCAACTCCCTGTGTCCACGAGGATGTCCCCACCCTTCATCCCTCACCCCTCACCCCACCAAACCTCTAGTCCCTTGAGGGTTAAATGCATCTTTGATTGAATGCAGACCCGGCAGTCCTCTGCTGCATATGTGTTGGGAGTCTCGTATCAGCTGGTGTATGCTGCCTGGTTGGTGGTCCAGTGTTTGAGAGATCTCGGTGGTCCAGGTTAGTTGAGACTGCTGGTCCTCCTACAGGGTCACCCTCCTCCTCAGCTTCTTCCAGCTTTTCCCTATTTCAACCACATGGGTGAGCAGTTTCTGTCCCTTGGATGGGTGCAAATATCTGCATCTGACTCTTTCAGCTGCTTGTTAGGTCTTCTTGAGTGCTGTCATGCTAGGTCACATTTTGTGAGCACTCCATAGCCTCAGTAATAGTGTCAGGCCTTGGGACCTCTTCTTGAGCAGGATCCCACTTTGGGTCTGTCATTGGACCTCCTGTTCCTTGGGATTCTCTCCATTTCCATCCCTGTAGTTCTTTCAGACAGGAACAGTTATGGGTCAGAGTTTTGACTGTGAGATGGCAACCCCCTCCCTCATTTGATTCCCTGTCTTTCTGCTGGAGGTGGGCTCAATAAGATCTCTCTCCCTACTGTGGAACATTTCATCTAAGGTTCCTTTGAATCCTGAGAGTCTCTTAACTCCCAGGTCTCTGGTTCATTCTGGAGGGTCCCCCCAACCTTCTACCTCCAGAGGTGAGGTTGCCGCGTTCCATTCTTTCTGCTGTCCATTAGGGCTTCACTCCTTCTCTCTCAGCCTGTACCAGGTCAGGTTCCCCTCTCCCTTCCCCAGCCCCATCCACTTTCCCTCCTAGGTCCCTCCCTCCCTCCCCACTTGTAATTGCTTTCTTCTCCTCCCAATTTTTTTTTTTTTTGTGTGTGTTAATATCCACTTATTAGTGTGGTCATACCATGCATGTCCTTTTGGGTCTGAGTTACCTCACTCAGGATGATATTTTCTAGTTCCATCCATTTGCCTGCAAAACTCCAGGATGTCCTTGTTCTTAATAGCTGAGTAGTATTTCATTGTGTAAATGAACCACATTTTCTGTATCCATTCTTCTGTGGTGAGATATCTGGGTTGTTTCCAGCTTCTGACTATCACTAATAAAGCTCCCATGAACATAATGGAACACGTGGCCTTGTGGCATGGTGGGGCATCTTTTGGGTATAGTACTAAGAGTGGCATTGCTGGGTCTTCAGGTAGATCTATTTCCAGTTTTCTGAGGAACCTCCAGATTGATTTCCGGAGTGGTTTTACCAGTTTGCAATCCCACCAGCAATGGAGGAATGTTCCTCTTTCTCCACATCCTCACCAACATATGAGGTTTTGGTCTTAGCCATTCTGATTGGTGAAAGGTGGAATCACACGGTCATTTTGATTTGCATTTCTCTGATCACTAAGGACTTTGATACTGACTCAACCCCAGCATTAATTAGGTGAGCATATGATGATTGTTGATATATTCAGAAATTACATGAGAAATGTCTCGAAGTTGCCAGAAATTGCCAAGATGTCTAGGTAGTTAAGAGCATTTGTGGCCCTTAAGGTAGACCCAGCAACAATTTCCAGCACCCAAATGGTGACTCAAAATCATCTCTAATTCCAGTGACAGATGATCAATCACCCTTTTAGCCTCTGTGGTTATCATGTATATATGTCTTACCTAGAATACCTGGATGCAAAATACTCACACACCTAAAAGATTTAACTTTAAATGACCATGACTCTACTAGTTAGAAATGTGCAGCTATCATATGACTCCGTTTTTTTGTTTCCATCTCTTAGGTATTCTACATTGTTAGTTGTTCAAATCTCAAAAAATCTCTCACATATTTTGTTGATTTCTGCAATTATTCTTGAGGGGGCTTATGTTTGTTATCTGTTATTCTGCCATGTGATATTAAGCATTAATTATTATAATTTTCTAAGATCTATTAAGGTACATCCTTGAGAATTAAGGTGTTTCTTCAAGTTGAACACGTATTTTTGAGTAAAAAAATTTTTGGTTTCAAAGGAAACATTCAATGAATTGAGCCAAAAGACTTTACTTAGTTTTTCATGTTCACGGGAGCTTTATTTTGTTTTTAATTCATTTTCTTTCTACAGTTTACAACCCAATAAAGAATTTAGTCAATCATATGATACAAAGTAGATCTGAATCAATTCAAATTATATGTAATATTATATATGCATTTCTCTATTTGAACACAAATTCTTTAGTCTCCTATGTTTTGCATTTAATTTTAATTTAATATATAGGTAAACTAGCTGATATCTATTAGAATATTATTAACTACCAGTTATGTACATTTAAATTTGAAATCAAATTAAATAACTCCAAAAAATTATAACATAATATATAATGCCAATTCCATGTTTTTTCAGAAATGCAGGTGTGAGTATATACACTTTCTAAAGTTGTGGTTGACAATCATAGTAAAAAGTAAATCATACTTCTTTCTTGATATATATATATATATATATATATATATCAGAATAGAAGAATGTAGTTCGATTTACATATTATTGCCTGAGTATCTTAGAGACAATATGATCTCTAATGCTTAAATATTTATTATATAGCTCTTTATAAAACATTAAGCTCCCTTTATACATATATATTTGAATACAGATTTTAGTTAATAGATTATAATATAGTGATTTCCCCTTAATATCCCACTTTGAATTAGTATTATTTAGAATGCTGACATCATAGTTAACACAGGGTATATACTTGGTCAAGTTTCCTTTGATTGTCAAAGTTTCAAAGAAGAACTTTGGATGTCACAATTTAAAAGAAATAAAAATGAAAAGAAACCCATTAGAATTTTAGGAACAATCATTCAAGTTTCTTAATAGTCCTTTTATAAACTTCTTCTATATCTGTGGGGTTTAGTTAATATTTACAAGTTAAAAATGATTTTTTGTACATACTCAAGAAGTTACATATTCACATCATTATGTATTTATAAATTTTGCTTTTAAATTATCAAAAATTAAGCATAATAATTGCATTATTAATGGGGAAAATAATCAAAACAAAATGATGTGTTATCCAATTATTGTTACTACTATCTGAAAGTATAATTTAATGTGAAGATAAAAGAACTTCTACAATTTATAAATGGTAGAAAATGCTGACTAGAAATTACACTTACACATTGTAAGCATTACCTCTGATACAAAAGACACTAATTGCCTACAAGATGCATATTGTGTTAGCAAATCATGTTTTCATTTTTATTGTTACAGTTCATGAACATGAGCTATTTAAAAAAAATTAAAACTAAAATAAACCAATAAGTTTTAATTGAAATGAGTTTAAAATAATTCCACAGTATATACATCATGTAATAGTTTTTAATAAGTTTGTTTTCTTATTGCTAATATTAAAAATATATCTTTGTCTTCAGTAGTATTTGAAAAGATAACTGACTAACAGCAAAATTAATCATATACTAAAGAGGCATTGAAATAATCTATTGCGAATAAACCTTAACTAAATAACCAGGCCAGTCCTACAAACAAAAAATTTTAACTCAGAATAGAAAACTACAAAAGGGGGCTGGAGAGATTGCTCAGTGGTTATGAGTACTTGCTCATCATTTCAATTGGGTTCTGAGCACCAATGTTTAGCAGTTTAAAACTGCCTGCAACTCTAGCTCCAGGGGATTTGCATGGCTTCTCATCTCTCTGGGCAACTGCACACATGTTGCAAACATTTTAATTCTAAGTCTGCTATTGACCCAACAAAATTGTATGGAGTGTTGTAATATTGTGGTAATTATTATAACCAAATGATGCATGAATAAATTTAAGGGCAACTCATATCAATAAAAAATGTAAAACTATTTTTTTAGTTTAAAATCAGGAGAAAAATTTATTTGGACATAAACAGAAGTTTAAGGGAAACTGTTGGCTTTGCAAATCTAGTATACTAAAATATCTCTTTATTCATCCAGGTGAAAGAGTGATAAAAGATTCATTCATTTAAACATATTCTGTATTAATAAATGCTAACAATTTCTTCCATTTATACTTAATGTATGTAAATGAAAATTTTTTACATCTGTTTTTTTAAATTATAAAATGTGCTGTTGGTGCCTGAATTGTCCAACTACTGTATTGAGCAAAGCCTCACTTGGAGTGATTAGGACACCAATCCAGCCGCAAAACCTTCTACCTACAGTTTGTCTTGCCTGGAGAACATTCTGAGCCTGGAGTCTAGCAGAATCATCATCAAAGAAAACAGAACTTATCTAGCAAGTGACGGGAACAGATAGATGCACAGTACCACAGCCAAATATTAAGTGTAACTTGAGGAGTCCTGTGTAGGAATGGGGAGAAAAGATTGGAGGAATGAGGTCAGAAGGGGTCAGAAACACCACAAAACCACAGTCCACAGAATTAAGTGACTGGTATTCATGGGCACTCTCAAATATCAGAAAGGGTTATGATCTAGGTCCTATGTATATATGTTATGGCTGACTAGCTTGGTGTTCTTTGTGGGATTCCTAACAATTGGAATGAGGGCTCTTTCTGACTCCTTTACCTGCTTGTGGGATCCTTCTCCTCCTAGTGTCATCCAGCCTAATAGTATATGTCTGGTCTTATTGTAGCTTATTATGGTATGTTTGATGGATGTCCCTCAGAGGCCTGCATTTTTTTTCAGGGAGGCAAATGGGTGTAGGTCTGTCGGGAGAGGAACAGTTAGAGGAGAGACTCGGGGAGGGGAGGGAGGGGAAACTGTAATTGAAATCTGATATATGAGAGAATGGAAAAACAAGAAAAGAAAAAATAAAATAAAAAAAAAATGTGTTGAAATCTTTTCATTAGGTTTCAGTTTTCCAAAGGAGGTACTAAAAGATAGCAAATGACTTATGTGTTCATTATATAATTATATTTTAAATATTATCATTATTCTATTCTTCTTAGTTTCCTTGATCCATTTCAATGTGCCAAGCATTGCAGTATCATAGAAGCTGTATATAGTAATTAGTCCCATTCTTTTTCTATCTCCTTTTCTTCATGGCTTTAAATGAGAAGTTTCAAAAAGTTTAGGACTGCTAAAGGAAAATTATTAAGACAACAATAAGAGAACACATGCAAGTTATATATACAACACCGACTTACAAGGTGACTAATAGTAACAATAAAAATGAGACTTTACTCTCATGCTTTGATCAGATGATGAGGAAATGGATTTAAATTGATATATTGGGTACTTTAGCTATACAGCTGGTCCATACAATAACATAGGAAAACTCTGGAAGCAGCAATGAATGTCTAATCTTTACTCAAAAATCAGCAGTTAGCCTATAGCCATCCAGAGTACATTAACCAAATGCTACAGGTCAATGACAATGACTGTCATGAAAAGGAGAAACTTCCAGATTCCAACTAAGTACATTTTAGATATTGAAATGAGGCTACTCTGCTACTACATAGCTTATATACTATTGGCAAATGAATAAGGATGACATCTGAGTACAATATCACAAAGATGTCAGGAATAATTAAATTTCATCAAGGAACCAGTATACTTAGGATGAAAAATTCCAAAGATGTCCACCAGAGGCATTTTTCTCTCCACTCAGATTGTAAAAGAGAAAATAGATGTCAGAAGTAAAGGCAGGCATGAATGCACTTTAATTCCAAAGGTGGGGAATTCCTTGACTTCTAGGACCTCAGCAACTGAAACACAGTAAAGGCCTGAGAGGGAAAGTTTACTTTTCTTACCTTGTTTTCTCCATTCAGGTAAAACATAAAATATTTCATTGTGTTGGTATTTTGTCAGGTGATTATATCTTTTCAACAGGATTTTCAAGGCAAAATACGCCTTATATTCACACAAAAAAAAACAAAAAAACAAACAAACAAAAAAAACAAAAAACAAACTTGAAGCAAAGTCAAAGTAACTGGTACAGACAAAGGACATGGAAACCTACAGTAAGCTCATGAGACCTCAAAAGTAGTTAGATTTCAGGACTTCTTTGGAGAGAGAGACAAGATCTTCAAGGCAGAATAAAAGTTAATATTTTGACATTTACTTGCCACACAGGTCCAAAGGAATTTCAAAAAATGATGTGGCAAGGAATTAGCATATATTTTGAAAAAATAATCTTTTATCCAAATGTGCAGCATCAATAGTGCCATTAAAGTAGAGCTGCACTTTATTTAAATTTACTGAAAAACTGTTCTTTCCCTCCATGTGGCATCAGCATGTAATTTAAAACAAAGCCTCTTGTGACAAGCTTCATACCATGGTCCTCAAATCCATTTATAGTGCTGAACAGTCTAGAACAACACCGCTTTCTGAGGGCAACTGGGAGCTGTAGCTCACTAAGTAAGGCCATTGTAAGTGGATATGGGTAGGATTCTGGCAATACATTACAACACTGCACCAGTGTCATCACACAGTGGAGCTAGGAAGACTTTTTTCTCAGGAATGAACATAAAAACCATGTTTGAGATATGTTTTTGAGGAAGATATCCATCCGTTCATCTATGTGAAGTATGCAAAATAAAGAAAAGAGACACAATGGTCATTTTACTGAGACTAATGTGTTTTTTTGAATATGCTTGGCCCATGGGAGTGGCACTATTAGGAGGTGTGGCCTTGTTGGAATTGTTGTGTGGCCTTGTTGGAGGATGTGTGTTACTGTAAGGGTGGGCTTTAAGGTCTTAGAGCTCTCAAACTCTGCTCAGTGCAGAAGAGAGTCCTTTTCTGGTTGTCTGTTTGCTCACTAATACCAAGGTATGGGATGGCATTTCAAGGATCAAGATAGCAAAACAAGTATAATCACTTGTACCAAAGAAAGGAACTGCATAAGCAACCTTATCTTCAACAATAGGTATTCTAATAGGGTGATGCTGCCCTCTAAAGTTCCATATCACTGTTTGTCCACATGTGGCAGGCCAGCCAGCACAACTACATTCCTATAACTCAGCTGCATGTGCCCTGTCAGAAAACAGGGTTCTAAGCCTCTTTTAGACCCTCTAGTGGACACGGCTGGGAAAATCAATTCTCTGAGGACTCAATGGAGAAAGGTCTATCAGCTGATCCCAATTTCAATGTGACCCCTGGTAAAGCATAATAACAGAGAACATATGTAACATTAATTAAGATAATGCCAAATTGGTGTAATTTTCTGTACAGACATAAGTCAAGGAACAAGTGAGAATTTAACCACATCATAAGAACAACTGATTTTTACACAGTTACAAGAGCCATATCATTATTAGTCAAGATATTTTTAATGAATACCTGCTGCAACTATTATATTTCTAGGAGAAAATATGAAAATTTTGATCTAAATATCAAAACTTTGTGCAAACAATTAACTCACAAGCAGTCATAAAGTTAAATGTAAAACTTTTACAAATACTAGGAGGAAATAGTCATAATTTGTCACTGAATTCAACAGTGAAATATAATCCTTAAAGCAAATTTTGTGAAACTTGGTTCTATAGAATACAGCATTTATCATATTTAAAAAATTTAATCATGAGTCATGAAAGATGACAGACTGAGAGAAAATAGAATTTCAAAATCTATGTCCAAAAAAACCTAACCAACCAACCAAACCAACAAAAAATGTCTATAGATGTGATGGTTTGAATGAAATGGGTCTCAAAGGCCCATAGGAAGTTGTTCTATTAAAAACTGTGGCCGTGTTGGAGTAGGTATAGCCTTATTGGAAGAAGTGTGTCACTGAGGGTGGGCTTGATGTTTTAGAAGCTCAAGAAGGCCCAGTGTTGATCTCTCTTCCTGCTGGCTTCTAATCCAAATTTAGAACTCCGAAATAACTCTACAGCATCATGTTTGCCTGTGTGCCAACACGCTTCCTGCCATGATGATAATAGAGTGAACCTCTGAAACTGTAAGCAAGCCCCAATTAAAAGTTTTCCTTTTTAAGAGTTGCCGTGGTCATAGAATCTATCTACAGCAGTAAAACCCTAACCATGACACTAGAATAAGAAACAACTCTAAAAGCCTGGCAGAATAAAATAAAGAATCCCATTTGAAAACAAGGAGCATAACACATTCAGAGAAAACTCACTAAAGAGGAGAGATGGCAAGTAAAAACAGAAATGCCTTCTGCCTATACATTATGAGGCAAATATGAAATAAAAATCATAGACATCAAGATAATATTCCCAGCTATTCATCCAACAAGAGATTAATACTCAGACTATGTAAAGAACTTAAAAATATATAAAAAACAGTGAATACTTAGATAAATGATTTGAACACATAGATACCTTACAAAAGAAGCATATATAGGAAAAATGGAGAACTTGAAGTTGCATGGATAGAAAAGTTGAAGGATTTAGGAGTTAAGCAGGAGAAAATAATGATCAATATATATTGTATAAAAATTGAATACAAAAAGAAAATACAAACCAAAACTACTATGAGAGGCCATCTGATTTCAGTAAGAATGATTAACCCCTAAAAGACAGAAAGAAGGGTAAGGATCATTGTCCACAATAGTCAAGCTATGATATAAACTTTAATGCCTATCAGTAAATAAAGAGATTGAAAGATTATAGAGCATGTGTATGTATGTGTTTGTGTGCGTGTGTGTGTGTGTGTGTGTGTGTGTGTGTGTGTGAAGAAATTTGTTTTCAGGTAATTGGAACTAAAATTGGTAAAATTGTTTAACATATAATCCCCCAGAAGTGATGTGACTATATCTATGTGCCACCTAATGTGTGTTCTAGTAACCAATCCCAGGATTTCTGAAAGAGCAATATATGTTCTTATGTATCTGTGCAATTTCTCCAACACGCAATGGATGGAAATTAATATCCATTACTGTATTAAGTGAAATAAGACAGATTCAGAAAACTAATATATTTCATCTCAAATGTGGATTCTACAATATAAAATCCACAAAGGTAGAGGAACAGTGGGAGATACCAAGGCTACAAAGCATGATTGCGGGTATATGATCAAAGTACATCTATGAAATTATAATAATGGGCCCATTATGGGTAATAATTTATGCTATTTAAAATAATTTTTAATTTATTTTTATTCTTTGATTCTCATTACAGTCCCAACTTCATCCCCCTTCTGGTCTGCCCCTTGACTGCTCCCCATCCCATTCCTCTTAGCACAGCAACTCTGTCTCAAAGAGGATGTCTCCACCCCACACCCCACCCTACCAGGACTCCCCACTCTATGGGACTTCAAGTCTTTCGAGGGTTATGTGCATCTTCTCTGACTGAGTCCAGACCAGGCACTTTTCTGCTGTATATGTGTCCGGGGCCTCATATCAGCTGGTGTATGCTCCCTGGTTGGTGGTTCAGTGTCTGAGAGATCTCAGGGGTCCAGGTCAGTTAAGACTGCTGGTCTTCCTATGGGGTCACCTTCCTCCTCAGCTTCTTCCAGCTTTTCCTTAATTCAACGACAGTGGTTACCAGCTTCAGTCCATTGTTTGGGTATAAATATCTGCAATTGGCTCTTTCAGCTGCTTCTTAGGCCTCTCAGAGGGCAACCATGCTAAACTCCTGTCTGCAAGCACACCATAGCAGCAGTAACAGTGTCAGAGTCCCAGGTCTCCCCTTGAGCTAGTTCCCAATTTAGGCCTGTAGCTGGAACTCATTAAGCATTTAACAAAATACAACCCTCCTTCATGTTAAAAGTATTGGAGAGATCAGGAAGTCAAGGCCCATACCTTAACATAATAAAAGCAATATACAGCAAACCAATAGCCAATATCAAATTAAGGGGAGAAATACTTGAAGCAATCCCCCTAAAATCAGGGAAAAGGCAAGGATGCCCACTCTTCACATATCTATTCAATATACTACTTGAAGTTCTAGCTAGAGCAATAAGACAACAAAAGGAGATAAAGAGTATACAAATCAGCAAAGAAGAATTCAAGTTATCACTATCATGATAAACAGGCTGAGAAGGAAATTAGAGAAATGACACTCTTCACAGTAGTCACAAATAATATAAAATATCTTGGTGTGACTCTTACCAAACAAGTGAAAGATTTGTATGATGAGAACTTCAAGTATCTCAAGAAAGAAAGCGAAGAAGGCCTCAGAAAATGGAGAGAACTCCCATGCTTATGGATAGGTAGAATTAACATAATAAAAATGAGCATCCTACAAATAGCTAATCACAATATTAAGGATATAAATGTTATATATATCTCACACTGACTAACAAAAATCTATGATGATATCACCAAAACTTGCATGATTAAAGCCAGCCATAATTTTCTTACATGGTTTATGAGAAGGTAATTGTTAGGTCTTTATGGAAAGCAAGAAAGTTCAATGTAACAAAAACTTAAATATAATGATATAGATATAAATCTTCCAGGCACTTATACCAGAAAATAACAGAATTTGCCCTTATGCCAATTTGAACAGCATTGTCCATAGCTTTGTATTACAGAAAATAAAATAAGGAATAAAAACAAAATGTAAGTACACAAATAACTCTTAATTAGTAAACCAGTACATATTTAAAATAAGGTTCCATATAATATGGTAAACTTAAGTAGAGAAAGGAAGACATTAATAATATGTAATGAAATATGTTCACATTTTCAGTAAACAATGCAGGGTGAAAAAGAAATTAAAAATTTCATATACTATTTCAGTGAAAATATTCCTGAAATTAAAATGTTTATATACAGAAAGCAGATATATGACAGTGGCAGTGGAGGTAGATATGATTTGATGCTGGAATACATTAACAACAATGAATTGTGGGTCATGGTGGTGGGATGTCTGACTGCATGCAAACTGTAAAACAAGGATTCTTACAATGATTAACTTGTGATTTCTTTGGCTGGACCAGTGCCAATATCTGGGTTGAAATACTGTCCTGTGTATAACTATACTACTAATACATTGGCTAAAATTTGGCAAAGGGTGTACTAGATGTCTCTGTATCATTTCCTACATTTTCAACTTAATTCAAAATTGTCAGAATGCTTAATTTAAAATGGAATAACTTGGACAAAGAGATAGCTTAAGGCAGAAGTTCTCAACCTGTGGGTACACAACCCCTTAACAAGTTGAATGACTCTTTTGAAGGGGTCACATATCAGATATTTACATTACGATTTATAGCAGTAGCAAAACTACAGTTATGAATTAACAATGAAATTAATTTTATGGTTGAGGGTCACTACAACATGAGGAACTATATTAAAGGCTTACACCATTAGGAAGTTTGAGAACCACTGGCTTAGGGCATAAAGGCATTTTCCATACAATCTCCATGACTTAAGTTCATTCATTGGTACCAAAGGTAAAGAAAACAGGAAAATATCTACTCCACATGTTTTCTAACAACATTCACATGTATGCATGTGGCAAATATGTCCTTCCAAATAATAATGATGATAGTGATAATAAAAAAAATATTTACTAAATGAAAGGGCTTCTGATATTATCTTCACTTTTTTCTTCAAAAACTTGAAGATTTTATCATAAAGATTTTCACTTGCTTGCTGAGAATTACCCCAGATATTTTATATTACTTGAGATTGTTGTGAGAGGTGTTTTCAAACCCCTGATTTCTTTCCCAGTCTGAGAGAAGTCTAATATCCAAAATATATAAAGACTTTAAGAAACTAGTTATCAAAAACTCACATAGTATAATTGAAAATGGTGGACAGATTTAAACAAAGAATTCTCAACAGAGGAACTGGAAATAACTGGGAAACAAGTAAAGATATGTTCAATATCTTCAGCCATCAAGGAAAGGCAAATCAAAATGACTTTGAGATTCTCTCTTATACATGTCAGAATGGCTAAGATCAAAACCACAAGTGAGCTCTCATGATGGCAAGAATGTGGAGCAAGGGGAACATTTCTCCATGGTTGGTCGGAATGAAAACTTGTACAGCCAGTATAGAGATGGGAGTTCCTCAGAAAAATGGAAATTGATCTACCTCAAGAGCCAGTTATATCATACTTGGACATATACTCAAAGGATGCTCCATCTTACCATGAGGACATGTCTCAACTGTATTTACTATGGCTTTATTCATAATAACTAGAAATAACACTCAAAAATAGAGTAAGAAATGTGATACATTTACACATTGGAGTATATTACTCAGTTGTTAAAAAAAAATCACATTATGAAATTTGTTGGCAAATGGAAACAACTAGGAGAAAAAAAAAACCTCCCTAAGTGAGGTAACTCCACAGGTTGAGAACTTCTGCCTTAAGCTATCTCTTTGTCCAAGTTATTCCATTTTAAATTACGCATTCTGACAGTTTACCTCAAAAGATAAATATGGTATATATCCACTTATAAGTGGATATTACCTATGAAGTAAACGGTAATCAAACTACAATCTACAGACCCAGACAGGTTAGGTAAAGAGGATGGCTGTGGGTGGTGTTTTGTGGGGAGTTTGTGTGGATCAACTATACTTATATATAAATAGACCTAGATAAGGGCTTAACAATCAGTCTAGATGTGAGCCACTGACAAATGTTTTACTCATAAAGCATATAATTCATCTATCCTTATTTCATATTATATTTTTGTAAATTATATATATATTTCTGTTTTTTATATTTTTCTGTCTTTACTTCAAAGCAAAAATTAATCTTGTATATGAGCTAATTTTATAAACAGAAAAATTGTAAATGAACAAATTTCTTAACTACATGTCTTCTTGTTAGTGTTTCCTTTATCATTTAGTTCTTACTATCAATTTGTCATGTAAACTAGGAATAAAAGACCAGTTTATAATTTGAAACATGTAACTGTTTATACAAGCAAATATGTAAAAATTACATAGGCAAAACAATCATATGCTTGTAAATATATGTGAAATGTATATTTTACTTGATTTAATTTTCATTGTATTGCATTTAATAATTACTTAAACTTTTTTGTGAAAAAAAGTAATCATCACATATATGTTATAAAACTATGTTTTTCATTTATATAT
The DNA here is from genome assembly GCA_019843965.1 of Rhynchomys soricoides. Taxonomy (NCBI): domain Eukaryota; kingdom Metazoa; phylum Chordata; class Mammalia; order Rodentia; family Muridae; genus Rhynchomys; species Rhynchomys soricoides. The sequence continues at coordinate 35,214 of JADRCH010004126.1, forward strand.
ATATATATATTCCTTTCTAAAACTGTTTTATAAACTTAGTAATATGCTATCATAAATCAACTAAAATTTAGCAAAAAGTATCTTTCAAATTTACTATAATAAAATAACATCAATTTCATATACATAGAATCATACCATAGTATTTTTCCTGCAAAACATCTGTGAAAATAAAATATTATGATTCTTTTAATTATTTTATAGTATTTAAAATTTTAATTGTATTGATTCCTAATTCATATCATTTTACTTATTTTGTCTGTACCTTTGGCTCAATGGTGGTTTTGTTAATAGATGATCACTTATGTTTGCCTGAATAAAAAATGCTTCAGACAAAATTTATACTCATAGCATTTATCATTTTCAGCTACATCCTAAAATTTACTAATTTCATATTTATACTTCTTAGTTTATATTATCAAATATATGCTTTATAGTTCATTATATATAAATTTTAATGTATTTGTTTATGTTATATACATATATAAATCAAGTCACCTTTTATACATGTTTTAAATAAGGAAAATATGTTATTTGATTTCAGTATACATAAAATATTTTTAAAACTAAAAATGTTATTTATTAATTTTTATGAAGGCTCTTAATTTATACTTACATATTTTCTCATGAACTCAATATTAACAGAAAGTGAGGAAATAATTCTAGTGTTTTCCTTGTAAATATGCCTTGAGTATTTTAGTGTGTATAAAATATGTACAGTTATGTCTATTTTAATCCTGGAAAGATTGGGCATTTAACTTTTATTATGTAATACTTTTACTGTTCTGCAACTTTATATTGCCCTGCATATATTCTTACATGTAAATATTTGCATTTTAAGAATGCTGTTAAAATTGTAAATTATAATTCATCTGTTATAGCCTAAATGTATAAAGTATATCAAATAATAAGCATATAGCAACTCTAAACTTCTAAGAAATAAAGATGTATCCTAAGTTGGGCCTGTCTCTGGATGTTTAAAATGCTGTTCTACTGACAGAAAGCAACAAATAATTTTTAAAAAGGTCAATATTAGCAGAAAATAAAGACATAATTATGGTATTCTGCTTGTAATTCTGGATTGATAGTTTAATGCAAATAAATTGTACACAAAATCTCAAGAGTGGAGCAAAGACTAAAGGAAAGAGGCAATCCAGAGACTGCCTTACCTGGGGATCCATCCCATATGCAGCTTTTAAACCCAGACACTATTGCTGATGCCAAGAAGTGTTTGCTGACAGGAGCCTGATATAGCTGTTTCCTGAGAGGCAGCCTGACCAATATAGATGCAGATGCTTGCAGCCAACTATCCAATTGAGCAAGGGAATCCCAATGGAGCAGTTGGGGGAAGAATTGAAGGAGCTGTAGGGATTTGCAACCCATAGGAAGAACAACAATATCAACCAACGAAACCTCCAGAGGTTTTAGGGACTATACCACCAACCAAAGAGTACACATGGAGGGACCCATGGCTCCGGCCGCATATGTATCAGAGGATGGCTTTGTCTGGCATCAATGTGAGGGGAGGACCTTGATCCTGTGAAGGCTTGATGGATGCCCCAGCATAGGGGGACACTACAGCTGTAAGACAGGAGTGGGTGTGTGTTTGGGGAAGCACCCTCATATAAGCAGGGTGAAGTGGGGGATGGGATAGGGGGTTCCAGAGGGGTAAACAGAAAGGGATAACATTTCAAATGTAAATAAATAAAATAATCAATAAAAAATAAAAATAAAAATGGAAAAAAAAAGAGATACAAGACATGGAATATTTTACAAGGATGGGCCTACAGCTCATTAGTACCCCATAGCATGTGCTGGTTTGTAAAGATGCCTTCAATTTATTTACTCAAGATTTCTGTTATTTAGAAAAACAATCTATGAACTGCAGGTTTAACCACTTACTTCTAGTATTTTACCAACTCAATTTGAAATCTGTATCCAGTTTCTGTTCGGTTTTGGTTGTTGTTTTGTTGTGTTTTGTTTGTTTTGTTTTCTGAGACAGGATCCCTCTATGTAGCCCTAGTTTACTTAGATCTCATTATGCACATCAGGCTCATCTTCAAATTACAGAAATCTCCTTGTACCTGTGCTCAAGTCTGGGATAAAGTGTGAGTAAATAACTATTCAGGACACTAATTACTTTCATATAAAAGGAATTACTCAATAATAATGTGGACACGTTTTACATATTTTTAAAATACTAAGTTAATTTCAAGAATTATTATTAACATAATATCTCTGAAATATTAAATAATAGGTAATATAATTTTTCTTCTATCACATGGTTTACAATAAATGGCATGGAGTTTTAATACTAATTATATATTAATCAATTTTGTATATAGCATATAAGCTTTTTATCTTTTATTGATTCTTTTTGAGTTTCACATCATGCATCTCAGTACCACTGTTCTCCCTGTCCCCTCATATTTGCCTTTGGATTTTGCAACCTCTCACCCACCCAAAAAGCATATACACACAAACACAAAACAACAACAATAAAAGCATATGTCTTAGTCAGGGTTTCTATTCCTTCACAAAAATCATGACCAAGATGCAAGTTGGGGAGGAAAGGGTTTACTGAGCTTACACTTCCATGTTGCTGTCCACCACTAAATGAAGTCAGGGCTGGAACTCAAGCAGGTGGGAAAGCATGACCTGATGCAGAGGTCATGGAGGGATGTAACTTACTGACTTGCTTGCTGGCTTGCTCAGCCTGCTTTCTTATAGAATCCAAGACAACCAGTCCACAGAGGGTACCACTCACATGAGGCCCTTCCCACTTGATCACTAATTGAGAAAATGCCTTACAGCTGGATCTCATGGAGGCATTTTCTCAACTGAAACTCCTTTCTCTGTGATAACTCCAGCTTGTTGCAAGTTGACACAAAACCAGCCAGTACAGTGTATAAACTTTTAAGTTAGCATATTTATTAATGATCATGCTCAAAAGTATTGCACTGATGTGTGTATACCTATATACCTGTACATGTATCAACTCTTTATAGTTTTATTAATATTCTGTTACTTGTTTTTGAATTAGCTGTAATGTATGCTAACTTTATATTATTTCAAAACTAGGACATGTTTGTTCAATGCAGTGTTTATACCACATGTATTTTATACTTAAAATATAAATCATAAAGTATAGAGTAAAAATTTTTTTCTATTTTATGTAAATATAACTGTAAATGTAACATATTTTGAAAGTTAAAACAGACTAACAAAGAGAGCAAAACCAACAGAAAGCCCACATATACATGGAAACTGAACAACTCTCTACTCAATGATAACTTGGTCAGGGAAGAAAAAAAAACTTCCAGGAATTTAATGAAAATTTTGACACATCATACCCAAACTTATGGTACACAATGAAAGCAGTGCTAAGAGGAACATTCATAGCACTAAGTGCCCTGGGAAAGAAACTGGAGAGATCTTACACTAGCAAAGTAAGCACACCTGAGATCTCTAGAACAAAAAGAAGCCAACTCACCAAAATGAGTAGACAACAGGAAATAGTCAAACTCGGGCCAAAATCAACAAGCAGAAACAAAGAGAACAATACAAAGAATCAACAAAACCAAAAGCTGGTTCTTAGAGTGAATCAACAATACAGATAAACCCCTAGCCAAACTAACTAAAGGACCAAGAGTCAGTATCCAAATTAACAAAAGAGTCAGTATCCAAATTAACAAAATCAGAAATGAAAAGTGAGACATAACAACAGAAATGGAGGCAATTCAAAAGCATCAAATCCTATGGAAAAACCTATACTAAACAAAACTGGACAGATACCACACATCAAAATTAAATCAAGAGCAGGTAAACTATCTAAACAGGCCCATATCTTATAAGGAAAAAGAAGAATTCATTAAAAACCTCCCAACAAAAAAGAGCTCAGGACCAGATGGATGTAGTGAAGAATTCTAAGAGACCTTCAAAGAAGACCTAACACCAATATTCCTCAAACTATTCCATAAAAATGAAACAGAAGTAACACATCATAATTCATTCTATGAAGCCACAGTTACTCTGATACCACACAAGGACCCAACCAAAAAGGAGAATGTCAGACCAATCTTGTTTATGAATATCGATGCAAAAATACTCAATAAAATTCTTGCAAGCCAAATCCAAAAACACATCAAAACCATCAATCATCATAATCAAATAGGATGCAAGTTTGGTTTAATAAACTAAAATCCAATAAACACAATCCATTATATAAACAAACTCAAAGAAAAAAACATCACATGATCATCACCAGAGATGTAGAAAAAGCATTTGACAAAATACAACTCCTTCATGTTAAAAGTATTTTAGAGATCAGAAATTAAAGGGCCAAATTAAACATAATAAAATCTAATTACTGCAAACCAACAACCAATATCAAATTAAATGGAGAGATACTTGAAGCAATGTCACTAAATAGGGGACAAGACAAGGATGTCAACTTTCTCCATATCTATTCAATATAGTACTCAAAGTGCTAGCTAGAACAATGAGACAACAAAAAGAGATCAAGGGGATGCAAATTGGCAAATAAGAAATAAAGGTATCAATATTTGCAGATGATATGATGGTATACATAAGCAACCCCAAAATTCTACCAGAGAATTTCTCCAGCTGATAACTTCAGCAAAATGGGAGGAAATAAAATTAGCTCAAATAAATAAGTAGCTTTCCTTTATACAAATAATAAAAAGTCTAAGAAAGTAATTAGGAAAACAACTCACTTCACAATAGCCGCAAATAATATAAAATATCTTGGGGTAATTTTAACCAAACAGGTGAAAGATCTGTATGACAATAAATTCAAGTCTCTCAAGAAAGAAATCGAAGATCTCAGAAAATGGAGAGATCACCCATGTTCATGGATGGGCAGAATTAAAATAATAAAAATGGCCATCATACCGAAGGCAATCTGTAGATTCAATGCAATCCCCATCACAATGCTAACACAGTTCAAAGATATGGAACAAGAAATTCTCGAATTAATCTGGAAAGGCAAAAACCCAGAATAGTGAAAACAATTCTTAACAATAACAAAACTGCTAGGGGAATCACCATCTCTGACCAAGCTATACTACAGAGCAATAGTGATAAAATCTGCGTGGTATTACTACAGAGACAGACATGTTGATCAATGGAATAGAATTGAATACACAGAAATAAAACCATACATGATGGATACTTGATCATTGACAAAGAAGCCAAAAATATACAATAGAAAAAAGAAAACATCTTCAATAATCTGTGCTGGTCTAATTGGCTGTCACTATGTAGAAAAATGAAAATAGTCCCATATTTTTCACCGTGAACAAAGCTCAAGTTCAAGTGGATAAAGGACTTCAGCATAAAACCAGATACACTGAATCTAATAGAAGAGAAAGTGGGAAAGAACCTTGAACTCATTGGTAAAGGGGAAATTTCCTAAACAGAACTCCAATGGCTCATGCTCTAAGATCAAGAATTGGTAAATGGGACTTCATGAAACTGGAAAGCTTCTGTAATGCAAAGGACATAGTCAATAAAACAAATCAGCAACATACAGATTGGGAAAAAAATCTTCACTAACCCCATATCAGGCAGAGGGCTAATATCCTAAATATATAAAGAACTCAAGAAGCTAATCACCAAAAAAACAAACGACCCAATCAAAAAATGGGGTATAAACAACAGGGAATTCACAACAGAGGAATCTGGAATTGCAAGAAGCACTTAAAGAAATGTTCAAAGTGCTTAATGACCAGGTAACTGCAAATCAAAATGACCATGATATTCCATATTACACCAATCATAATGGCTAAGATCAAGACCTCAGGTGACAGCACATGTTGGTTAGGATGTGGTAAAAGAGGAATACTCCTCCATTGCTGGTGGGATGGCATACTGGTACAAACACTCTGGAAATCAATCTGGAGGTTCCTCAGAAAATTGGGAATATATGTACCTGAAAACCCAGCAATATCACTCTTGGGAATATACCCAAAATAAGGAGGACAGCCAGAGTTTTGAAGGCAAAAGGATGAAACTAGAAAATATCATTTTGAGTGAGGTAACTCAGACACAAAAAGACATGCATTGTAAGTACTCACTAATAAGGGGATATTAACACAAAAAAATAGGGAATACCCAAGATAAAGTCCTCAGAACTCAAAAATGTCAACAAGCTGAAGGTCCTAAGTGAGGATGCTTCAATCCGACTTGGGAGGGAGAAGAAAGCAATCCCGAGGAGAGAGGGAGGGGGCAGTCTTGGGTGGGAAAGGGGACAGGGCAGAAAGAGGAGAACATGATTTGGTATTTGGTGGGGAAAAAGAACTGAAGCCCTGAGGTCCAGGAGAAAGAATGGAAACAGGCATTCTCAGGAGGTATGAGGTGGGGGGACCCTCCAGAAAGTACCAGAAACCAGAGAGGCAAAAGACTCTCAAGATTCAAAGGGAGGGAGCTTAAATGAAATGCCTTGCAGTGGGGAGAGGGATCTTGTAGAGCCCGCCTCCTGCAGAAAGACAGGGCATCAAGTAAGGGAGGGGATTGCTATCTCACAGTCAAAATTCTAACCCATAATTGTTCCTGTCTGAAAGAACTGCAGAGATGGAAATAGAGAGGAGTCTGAGAAAAAGAAGATCCAATGACATGCCCAAAGTAGGATCCAGCTCAAGGAGAGGTCACAAGGCCTGACACTATTACTGAGGCTATGGAGCCCTCACAAAATGGAACCTGTCATGACTGCCCTCTGAAAGACCCAACAAGTAGCTGAAAGAGTCAGATGCAGATATTTGCACCCAACTAATGGACAGAAGCTCCTGATCACTATGGTTGAATTAGAGAAAACCTGGAAGAAGCTGAAGAGGAGAGAGACCCTGTAGTAGGACCCGTAGTCTCAATTAACCTGGGCCCCTGAGATCTCTCAGATACTGGACCACCAACCAAGCAGCCTATACCAGCTGATATGAGGCCCCCAACACATATACAGCAGAGGAATACCTAGTCTGGCCTCACTGAGAGAACATGCACCTAACCCTCTAGAGACTTGAGGCCCCAGGGAGTAGAGAGGTCTGGTGGGGTGGGGGTGGGTGTTGGGGCCATCCTTGTGGAGACAGGGTGTGGGTACTAGATATGGAAAGGGTAACAGTCAGAGGGTAGACTGGGAGGGGAATACAATCTGCAGTATTAAAAAAAAAAATTAAGTTAAAAAAATACCAGAACAACAAGAACCAATTAGAAGCTTACTTTATGAATGCTGAAATGTATTTAAATGGATTTAACGAGCATAGATACATAAAAATTACAGTAATCAATTATATGTTTTTTATGAAAACAATAATTTATTAGTAAATTTCATCAATCTTGGCATAAAAATATTTTAAATTATTTAAGAGGGAAAAAACATTTATTTACGATTAATACATTGTTTTTGTACCTCTGGTTCTATTGCTGATTGAATAAATTTTCCCAGGATTTGAATAAATATTTTGTCTTTTGAGCTTTTCAGTAGTGCTGGTTATCATAATCAAGGCCCTGGACAAGTCAAGAGACTAGTTTATTGACAGTCTTAGTCAGGTTTCTATTCCTGCACAATCATCATGACCAAGAAGCAAGTTGGGGAGGAAAGGGTTTATTCAGCTTACACTTCCATGCTGATATTCATCACCAAAGGAAATCAGGACTGGAACTTAAGCAGGTCAGGAAGCAGGAGCTAAGGCAGAGGCCATGGAAGGATGTTACTGGCTTGCTTGCTTACTTCTCCTGGCTTGCTCAGCCTGCTTGTTTTCTTTCTTTCTTTTTCTTTCTTTCTTTCTTTCTTTCTTTCTTTCTTTCTTTCTTTCTTTCTTCTTTCTTTCTCATATTTTATTTACATTTCAAATGTTTCCCCCTTTCTAGTTCTCCCCTTTGGAACCTCCCCATTCCCTCCCCCCTCCCCCTGCCACTATGGGGGTATTCTCCTACCCATTCATCCACCCACTCTCTTCTTCCCTCCTTGGCATTCTCCTCTATTGGGGGATCTAACACTCTCAGGCCCAAGGGCCTCTCCTCCCCATGATGGCTAAGAAGACCCTCCTTTGCTGCATATGTGGCCAGCACCATGGGTCCCTCCATGTGTATTCTTTGGTTGGTGGATCAGTCTCCAGGAGTGTCCGGGTGTCAGGCCAGTTGCCACTGTTACTGCCTCCCTGGGGATGCAAACTCCCTCAGCTCCTTCAGTCCCTTCTCCAAGTCCTCCATCTGGGACCTCACACTCAGCCCTTCTGTTGCTGTGGAGTGACTCTTGGGTATTTCAAACTTTTGGGCAAATAACCACTTAAAAGTGAGTAAATACCATGTTCATTCTTTTGTGACTGTGTTACCTTGCTCAGGATGATATTTTCAAGTTCCATACATTTGTCTGTAAGCTTCATGAAATTCGCAGCCTGCTTTCTTATAGAGCCCAAGACTACCAGCCCACAGATGGTACCACCCACAAGGGGCCCTCCTCCCTTGATCACTAATTGAGAAAATGCTTTACTGCTGGATCTCATGGAGGCATTTTCTCAACTGAAGCTCCTTTCTCTGTGATCACTCCAGCTTGTGTCAAGTTGACACACAAAACCAGCCAGTACAGTGAGGAACCACCATAATTAGTCTGTTACATAGTTTCTATTTATTAATATGAAATTTTAATAGAACAAATTAGTAGTAAACATCTAATTAAAGGCTACATGTATAGTAATAATGTTAACTATATGTATAAACTTTTATTTTTATTTGAATTCTAATTACTTGCAATTGAGGTTATATATTCACTCAACATTTATTTACTAATATATATTTTGTATAAGTTTTATTTTATTATAATCATGTTTCTATAAGATCTTTTACGTACTATATTACACATATATTTAAATAATTTCAAGGCTAGAATATTTTATATATGGAAGTTTGTACTGTTAAAATTGAATTATATTGAAAATATTTTTCTCCTGACACAATATTACTCAATTGCTTTGAACCACAAATTTAATCTATGCTGATATATTCTTTCAAATCTCATTAACAGGAGAAATTCAGGACATAAGAGTAGATTGACTATTTAGTTTTCATGGAATGGGCACAGTTTGGGTTTGCTGTTATTGTTGTTGTTTGTTTTGTTTTTTCAATAATAACAAAAGTATTTTGGCATTTTATTTTCTGTAGTGAAACAGTTGATAAATTAGCATATTTATTAATATCTCAGTTACTTTGAAATTAATAGAATGTCCAAATTATTACACTGATGTAATACAAACACACTGATACAATTCTGATACAAACACACACACACACACATATACACATATGTATATACACATAAATGTAGAAAGGTACATGCATCACCTTATCAATTTTTCTTATATTGAATGTTAGTGCATTGGCTGTAAGGTATACAAAATTTATATTATTTCAACATTAGGTCATGTGATCTCACTATTATTTTTTATATTACATTATGTATAACCTAGCATAAAGCTAAACACTATACAGTGTATATTAAAACATTACAGTTTACACAATACCCTAAATTTAAAATATTTTGATGGTAACACAGACATTACTTAATTTCTTTACTAAAAAGTAACAATTTATTTTGTACACTATTTAGTGGAGATATATTAAAAATGTTTTTTCACTTGACAAAAGCAACTGTATTTAGACTTTAATCTCCTTTGATACATTTCTATTTAGGAACATATATTCAGAATTTTATAAAATTCAATATTAGCATTAGATCAATAATGACAGCAGCCAATTCTGATGTTTTGATTATGAATAAATAATTTATTTTAATATATAATTACCAAAGTTTTGAAAATGTAATTTAAAGGGAAATATCTTCTCTATCTTTTCATTTATCTATTTAAATCTGTTGCTATTGATAATCAAATATTTTTTTTTATCATTTAAAGAAATATTGCTCCCTTGCTGCTAGAGCAGAGCTAGATGACACATAACACTGGTCATCACAGGAGACTAATCCAGTGAACTTCCCTCAAAATAATCCTGACATATGGTTTTGAATTAATGTTAAAATTATAATATTAACAACTAGTTAACATTAAACCTTAACTTAATTATCACATTATTGAGATTTTAAATTTTTCTACTCTTATGAACTCTTATTATAAATTTTATCCTATGTTTTTTCAATTTAGATTTATATTGATATTAATATTTACACATTATTGTTACACTTTTATGTAAGTACTTACATACTAATCATATTTAACCAAGATACATATAAATTTACACTTATACATGTATATACATAATTTCTTCACTAAAATATGTTTAAGGAAGGTCACTTATTTTGTAAACTATTTAGTAGAAATACATTGAAAATATATTTTCACTTTACAGAAAGCAACTAGATATTAATCTGTGTTGATATACTTTTTTTCAAAGTATATTGAAAGAAAAACAAGATATAATCCTGGTGTTTTACTTGTAGTCTTAGACTAATTATGTAGTTTATTATTAATATGAACAGTTTTGGTTAAAATATGTAAATACTTTGCTATGCTTTTTATAACTTAATAATATTGTTCAAATATTTTTCTTTTAATTTACTTCAATACATTTTTCCAAGTTAAATGAATTTATTAAAATTTTAAATAATATCCTTAATATATATGTACCATTTGAATAACCAAGGGAATCCAATAACAAACATATAACAAATTTAACAATTTAAGAAATACATAGTGCACTGACTGGGCTATAGTTCAGTTCTGGAATTATTGCAATAGCATGTACCAGGATTGTGAAGATGATGTATTTTATTTTCTAAATATTCAGTTTTTTAAAATTAATCTGTGAATATGAGAAAATATCTATGTATGTGCATTGAAAAATATAGCATTTGACAAACAAAACTTTAAAGTTCTATCAGTGTCATACAAATCCAATTTCTGAGAAATTGTGTGAATTATTTTGACATATATTTTAAAGTACTAAATTTCAAGAACTATAATGAATTTAGTATGTGTAAAATCTCCAATACATAAAGTAGTTCATATTCAGCTATTTTATTTATATTAAATGTTAAGTATTTTTAATGCTACTTACAAATTAACTTTTACTTCATATATTTAAGTCAATATATTTATTAATGCCTACCTCAGTTATATAATTATTCAAATGCCTAAATTATTACATTAGTGAATATAAAACTAATATAAATCAACTTTCATTATTTTTACTCATAATTCTTGTTGTTCATTTACTGTGCTGTACATTAACTTTATATTATTAAAATGTTAACATTTCATAATGTTTTATTTTATGCTACATATACTCTCAATTAAAAACATAAGAAGTACAGTATATATTAACACAGTGCAATATTTTATAGAACTATTACTGTAAATGTGAAATTGTTTTGTTATTTAAAATAGATGTTATTTTATTATTATTTATCAAGGGATCTATTTTACAGAATTTTATCATATTTAGCACTGCCATCAGATTAATAATTACAGCTTCTTTTGATATTTAGTTTATGAATATATTAATTTATTTTGATAAATTAAATCAAAAAATTTTTAAAGTGCATTTTAAAGGGAAAATATTCTCTTGTACTGTTGCATTAATTTTTTTGTTTGCCCCTAATGTTAATGATAATCAAGTAAATTGTCCTATGGTTTAAATAAATGTTTGCCCTTTGTCCACTCTTGCAGTGTGCTACTCATTAAACTCACAAGCATGCCAAGATACTCCAGTGATCTGCTCTCAAAACTATAATAGCATATAATTTATCTTCAAAGTTAATACATTTAAATCCTAATGAATTACTACTAACACTAATGTAAATACTATAACATTTATAGGTTAAAATTATTTCTATAAAAATTATTTTCTCTTATATCCTGGTTATTTAACATGTAGATTATTCATATTGATATTTACTGATTAAAACTACACATTTCTGGGCCACCAGGGCTCCATAGCCAAATAGAGCTGGGAGAAAGCTAGCCTCCCAGGAGTGTGGAAAAGCTCTTGAGAGGGAGTAAGAGGACTAAAACTGCTCAGCTCAGTGGGATGCTCACTGAATCCTTGGGACACAGGGAATGAGGAATAGCCTGAAACAGGAGCCTTCCTGTTTCCATCTGTGGCAGGAGACCTCTGCCTGGGCCACAAGGGCTCCATAGCCAAATAGTACTGGGATAAAGCTAGCTTCCCAGGTGTCTGGGCAAGCCTGTCTGCTCAGAGGGACCCACCTGGAATACCCAGGACACAGGGACTGAAGAACAGGGTTCTGGTTTCTTTCTGTGGCTGGAGAGCAGATGCTGTGACACAGGGCTACATACTCAAATAGTGCCAGGAGAGAGCTGGTATACCAGGAGTGCCGACACACCTTTAGGCACAGCTAAGACCACCAATTCTTTTCAAATTCACTGGACCAAGAGGGACACTTGGCAGAACCATCAGGACACAGGAAACAACGGACAGCTTGGGATTAGATCCTTCTTGTTTTTGTCTGCAACCCAGAGCTGACCCTGCACCACAGCTCTCCAAACCCAAATTCCTCTCAGAGAGAACTGGTCTTCAAGGAGTATTGACACCTAGGCTTGCAGAAAAGACAAGCCACAGTCAGAGAGAGTAAGACCAGCTAACACAAGAAATAACCAGAAGGTGAAAGGCAAGGGCAAGAACACAAGAAACAGAAACCAAGACTACTTGGCATCATCAGAACCCAGCTCTCCCACCACAGTAAGCCCTGGATACCCCAACACACCAGAAAACGAAGACTCAGACTTAAAATCACATCTCAAGAGGATGATAGATGATATTAAGAAGGAAATACATAACTCCCTTAAAGAAATACAAGAGAACATAAGTAAACAACTAGAAGCCCTTAAAGAGGACACACAAAAATCCCTTAAAGAATTATAGGAAAATGCAAACAAATGAACAAAACCATCCAGGAATTAAAAACAGAGATAGAAACAATAAAGAAATCACAAAGGGAGATCAACCCTGGAGTTAGAAAACCTAGGAAAGAAATCAGGAGTCACAGATGCAAGCATCACCAACATAATACAAGAGATAGAAGAGAGAATATCAGGTGTGGAAGATACCATAGAAAACACAGACAAAAAAGTCAGAGAAAACACAAAATGCATAAAGCTCTTAACCCAAAACATCCAGGATATCCAGAATACAAAGAGAAGACAGAACCTGAGGATAATAGGTATAGAAGAGAGTGGAGATTCCCAACTTAAAAGAGCAGTAAATATCTTCAACAAAATTATAGAAGAAAACTTCCCTAACCTAAAAAAAAAAGAGATGAACATAAAAATACAAGAAGCCTACAGAACTCCAAATAGACTGGACCAGAAAAAAATTCCTCCTGTCGCATTATAGTTAAAATACCAAATATACAAAATACAGAAAGAATATTAAAAGCAGTAAGGGAAAAGGGGCAAGTAACATATAAAGGCAGACCTATCAGAATTACACCAGACTTCTCACCAGAGACTGTAAAAGCTAGAAGATCCTGGCCAGATCTCATACAGCCTCTAAAAGACCACAAATGCCAGCCCAGCTGCTATACCCACCAAAAAGCTCAATAATAATAGATGGTGAAACCAAAATATTCTATGACAAATCTAAATTTGCACAGTATGTTTCCACCAAACCTGGCCCTACAAAGAATAATAGATGGAAAATTCCAACTTAAGGAGTGAAACTACACCCAAGAAAAAGCAAGAAATTAATCTTTCAACAAACTCAAAAGAAGATAGCCACACAAACATATAAACAATATCAAAAATAACAGGAAACAACAATCACTATTCTTTAATATCTCTTAACATCAATGGTCTCAACTCACAAATAAAAAGACATAGACTGACAGACTGGTTCCATAAACAGGACCCAGCATTTTGCTGCATCCAGGAAACACACCTCCATGTAAAGACAAACACTACCTTAGAGTAAAGGGCTGGAAAACAATTTTCCAGGCAAATGGCCCCAAGAAACAGGCTGGAGTAGCCATTCTAATATTGGATAAAATTGACTTTCAACCAAAAGTCATCAAAAGAGATAAGGAAGGACACTGTGTAGTCATCAAAGGAAAAATCTACCAAGAACTCTCAATTCTTAACATCTATGCCCCGAACGCAAGAGCTCCTACACTCATAAAAGAAACTTTACTAAAACTCAAAGAACACATTGCATCTCACACAATAATAGAGGGAGACTTCAACACCCCACTATCATAAATGGACAGATCTTGGAAACACAAACTTAACAGAGACACAGTGAAAGTAACAGATTTTATGAACCAAATGGATTTAACAGATATCTATAGAATATTTCATCGTAAATCAAAAGAATATACCTTCTTCTCAGCACCTCATGGTACCTTCTCCAAAATTGATCACATAATTGGTCACAAAACAAACCTCAACAAATATAAGAAGATTGAAATAATCCCATGTCTCCTATCAGATCACTACAGAATAAGGCTTCTCTTCAATGGAAACAACAACAACAACAGAAATCCCACATACACATGGAAGCTGAACAATGCTCTACTCAATGATAACTTGGTCAAGAAAGAAATAAAGAAAGAAATTAACGACTTCCTAGAATATAATGAAAATGAAAGTACAGCATACCCAAACCTATGGGACACATTGAAAGCAGTTTTAAGAGGAAAACTCATAGTTTTGAATGCCTCCAAAAAGAAAATGGGCAGAGCATTTACTAGTAACTTAACAGCACACCTGAAAGTTCTAGAACAAAAAAAAGCTAATATACCCAAGAGGAGTAGATGTCAGGAAATAATCAAATTAAGGGCTGAAATCAACCAAGTAGAAACTAAAAGAACAACACAAATAATCAACAAAACCAGGAGCTGGTTCTTTGAGAAAATCAACAAGATAGATAAACCTTTAGCCAAACTAACCAGAAGGCACAGAGATAATATTCAAATTAACAAAATTAGAAATGAAAAGGGATATATAGTAACAGATTCTGAGGAAATAAAGAGAAAGTTATCAGATCATACTACAAAAGCTTATATGCAACAAAATTGGAAAATCTGGAGGAAACAGAAAAGTTTCTAGACAGATCCCAATTACCAAAGTTAAATCAGGATCAGATAACCATATAAACAGTCCCATAACCCCTAAAGAAATAGAAGCAGTCATTAAACTTCTTCCAACCAAAAAAAAAAAAAAAAAAAAAAAAAAGCCGAGGACCAGATGGGTTCAGTGCAGAATTCTATCAGATCTTCAAAGAAGACCTAATCCCAATACTCTTCAAACTGTGCCACAAAATAGAAACAAAAGGAACACTACCCAATTCATTCTATGAGGCTACAGTTACACTGATATCAAAACCTCACAAAGACCCAACAATAAAGAAAACTTCAGACCAATTTCCCTTATGAATATCAATGCAAAAATACTCAATAAAATTCTTGCAAACTGAATCCAAGAACACATCAAAACGATCATTCACCATGACCAAATAGGTTTCATCCCAGGGATGCAGGGATGGTTCAATATCTGGAAATCCATCAATGTAATCCACTACATAAACAAACTGAAACAACAACAACAAAAAAAAACACATGGTCATTTTGTTAGATGCTGAAAAAGCATTTGACAAAATTGAATATTCCTTCATGATAAAAGTCTTCTAAAGATCAGGAATTCAAGGAGCATACCTAAACATAAAGAAAGCAATATACAGAAAACCAGTGGCCAACATCATACTAAATGGAGAGAAACTCAAAGCTATCTCACTAAAATCAGGGACTATGCAAGGCTGCCCTCTCTGTACCTACCTATTCAATATAGTACTTCAAGTTCTAGCTTGAACAATTAGACAACAAAAGGAGGTCAAAGGGATAAAAATTGGAGAGGAAGAAATCAAAATATCACTATTTGCAGATCATATCATGGTACACTTAAGTGACCCAAAAAACCCCACCAGAGATCTGCTATAGCTGATAAACATCTTAAGCAAAGTGGCTGGATACAAAATTTACTCAAGCAAATCAGTCGCCTTCCTATACTAGAAGGATAAACAGGCTGAGAAAGAAATTATGGAAATGTCATCCTTCAAAATTGGTGGTACATCCCTTTAATCCCAGAACTTGGGAGGCAGAGGCAGGTGGATTTCTGAGTTCGAGGCCAGCCTGTTTTACAGAGTGAGTTCAGGACAGCCAGGGTTACACAGAGAAACCCTGTTTCGAAAAAACAAAAAAACAGCAAAAACAGACAAACAAACAAAACCAAACAATATAAAATATCTTGGTGTGATTCTAGCCAAACAAGTGAAAGATCTGTATGACAAGAACTTCATGTCTTGAAAGAAATCGAAGAAGAACTCAGAAGACGGAAAGATCTCCCATGCTCATGGATTGGCAGGATTAATATAGTTAAAATGGCCATCCTGCCAAAAGCAATCTACAGATTCAATGCAATCCCCATCAAAATTTCAACTCAATTCTTCATAGACTTAGAAAGAGCAATTCTCAAATTCATGTGGGATAACAAAAAAACCCAGGATAGCAAAAACTATTCTGAACAACAAAAAGATTTCTGGGGGAATCAGCCTCCCTGACCTCAAGCTGTACTACAGAGCAGTAGTGGTAAAAACTGCATGGTATTGGTACAGTGACAGGCAGGTTGATCAATGGAATAGAATTGAAGACCCAGAAATGAACCCACACACTTATGGTCACTTGATCTTTGACAAAGGAGCTAAAACCATCCAGTGGAAAAAAGACAGCATCTTCAACTAATGTTATTAATTCAACTGGTCATCTACATGTAGAAGATTGCAAACTGATCTATTCCTATCTCCCTGTACAAAGCTCAAGTCCAAATGGATCAAGGACCTCCACATAGAACCAGATACACAGAATCTAATAGAAGAGAAAGTGGGGAAAATCTCGAACACATGGACACAGGGGAAAAGTTCACCAATGTCTTGTGCTCTAAGATCAAGAATCAACAAATGGGACCTCATAAAATTACAAATCTTCTGTAAAGCAATGGACTCCATAAATAGGACAAAACAGCAACCTACAGATGGGGAAAAGATCGTTACCAATCCTCTGTCCTATGCAGGGCTAATATCCAATGCATACAAAGAACTCAAGAAACTAGACTCCAGAGATCCAAATAATGGGAAACAGAGCTAAACAGAGAATTCTCAACTGGGGTAAATTGAATGGCTGAGAAGCACCTGAACAAATATTTAACATCCTTAGTCATCAGGGTAATACAAATCAAAACAACCCTGAGATTCTACCTCATACCAGTCAGAATGGCTAAGATCAAAAACTCAGGTGACAGCAGATGTTGGCGAGGATGTGGAGAAGGAGGAACACTCCTCCATTGCTGGTGGGATTGCAATTTGATACAACCTCTCTGGAAATCAGTTTGGTGGACCCTCAGAAAAATGAACATAATACTACCTGAGGACCCAGCTATACCACATCTGGGCATATACCCTGAAGATGCTCCATTATGTAATAAAGACACATGTTCCACTATGTTCATAGCAGCCATATTTATAATAGCCAGAAGCTGGAAACAACCCAAGTGTCCCACAACAGAGAAATGGATACAGAAAATGTGGTACATTTCCATAATGGAATACTACACAGCTATTAAAAACAATGACTTCATGAAATTCGCAGGCAAATGGATGAAACTTGAAAATATCTTCCTAATTGAGGAATCTCAGTCACAAAAGAATGAACAATGTACTCACTGATAAGTGGTTATTAGTCCAAAAGTTCGGAATACCCAAGAGTCACTTCACAGCAATCATAGGGCTGAGTGTGAGGTCCCAGATGGAGGAGTTGGAGAAGGGACTGAAGGAGCTGAGAGAGTTTGCAGCACCAGGGAGGGAGTGACAGTGGCTACTGGCCTGACCCCCACCTCCACCCCCACCCCTGATACTCCTGGAGACTGATCCACCAACCAAAGAATACACATGGAGGGACCCATGGTGCTGGCCACATATGTGGCAGAGGAGGGTCTTGTTAGCCATCAGGGGGAGAAGAGGTCCTTGTGTCTGAGGGTGTTACATCCCCCATTATAGGAGGATGCCAAGCAGGGAAGTCAAGCAGGGGTGTGTTGGTGGTTGTGGGAATACCCCCATAATGGCAGGGGAGAGGGGAGGGAATAGCAAGGTTCAGAGGGGAGATCTGGGAAGGGGGAAACATTTGAAATGTAAATAAAGTATGAGAAAGTAAACTTCCTTAACTGTCCAATGAGCGATGTTCTAGAAGAAATGAAATCTATTTAAAGGCACCCTACAATCAGCTTGGAAAACATTCTCATTGGCCTTCATATGGGCACAGGATTTTAGTGTTTTCCTAGATCAACCAGCAGGATAAACTAAATTATTCCACAACAATACCCAGAGTGTTTTCCCTCTCCAGAAATACTAAGGCTAAGCATTCAAGGCCCAGATTCCCTGAGATCTCCGATCCAATTTACAGGAAGGCTTGACTTCTGAAATGCTACTTTTATTCTCTCAAAAGCCCTCACCATATTTCTTAGAATTTCATGACCAGCTTTCTCTCCCAGTTCTCGGAGTACACTCATTTCTGGAGTGCTCATTAGTATTTGCTCCTCAATTACCTTTCCTACTTCACATTTACCTAGAGGGTTCACTGTACAGGATCCTTTATCTACAACAAGCATATGAAACGCCTAACAGCTCTTCAAGAGTTGAGCAGAAGCCCATGTTGTTTGGAAGGTGCCTGTGTGCATTCAGTGCAATTTGAATTTCAATCTTGTGTCTTTCCTTCTCTACTATCCACAAGGCCTCAAATGCAACCAGACAGGTAGAAAGCACACCCAGCTAGACTAACCTTCTCTAAGACCAAAGTGGATTTCTATTTTGGTAAGCATATGTATTAGTGTACCAGGAAATCAGCAGGTTAAATATTCTCTTTTCTCATCATCATGGAAAAACAAAATAAAATCGGATTTTAACGTAAAAAAAAAAAAACTACACATTTATATTTGTTACATATATGACATATTACTAATTGTTATGTAAGCTATATTATATTTTAATCGCATTTATGTATATGTATATATATAATCCTAAAACACATTCTAAAAATAAATTTTATTTTGCACAATATTTAATTGAATTATATTAAAAATACTTTTCTGCTTACTGAAAGCTTCTCTAAGAATTTGTATCAAGGCTTTAGTCTGTACATTTTTGCGAAAACTCACGATTAACAATTTTTTTCCTAAACAGAGATTAAAAATGAGCTATGGACTTCCAGGAGTCTAATCAAATATTTCTCATATGAAATAAGTTTTATTTTAAATATTGTCATCAAAGGTATTCACTAAGCTTGTATGATTGTAGGTGTAATACTAGGTATTATCATGTATAAATTGGCAATTGCATGATGAGTAATAATTTCTTTCCATAAGGTCCAGAGATTTTGTTATTTGGAATGTTCATCATAAGTTATTAAATACAAATTAAAGTAAGCTATAATTTCTTAAAATGTCAATATTAAGAAGAAATCAGAAAATAATTCTAATACTCTGCATGTAATTATAGATTGACTATTTTGGTTATTTGTAATATGTGCAAGTTATGACTATAGCAAAGAGAAAATTATTTGGAATTTGATTTTATTTTACTTTATTTTTGTTTTTCTTTTTATTTTATTTTTCCTGCTTATTTATTTATTTATTCACTTTATACCGTAGTCCCTTCCCCTGCCTTGGATATAAAATTTTATGTTCTAAAATGCAGTTGTTTTCTTTAAAATTAATGAGTTGCTTTTACTTTACTTAAATACAAATATTTTCATGATCAATGAATGTATTAAATATTAATATATGTTTTAACAATTTAAATTATTAATTATTAAAAGCATCAATTAACAAATATATATCAAATCTAAAGATTTAAGTACTGCAGTTGTAGCTCAGTAGTTCAGTAATTGCATAAATAATCTTACGGGTTTGTGAGATGGTTTGTTTATTTACTAAAGATCTAAATCATTGGGAGAAATTAATCTATACAATGAATGAATATTGTATTAAAATTTGCTTTAACATTTTGTTTCTACAGATTTGTAGACCTCTTTTTACAAGCTTTATGAGTGACATATAAAGTCGTCTACTAAGAAATAGTGTAAGCACTATTGAAATATTATTTAAAAGTAAAGAATTATTTTCCAAATTATTAGCAATATAGTGAACCAGAAATATACTACAAAACAGAAAATGATTCCACCTATTAGATTTAAATTTAATATTTAAGATTTTAATAGAATAATACATTCATACTGTGTATATTATATAAAATTTTAAGTTAATATATTCATTAAAGTTTATGTCATTTTATAATTTTTTGAATGACCACATTATTACACTAATATATAGATAGATAGATAGATAGATAGATATAGATATAGATATATAGATATAGATGTGTGTGTGTCTATGTATGTGCATAATATTTTGGACATCGACTACTTAATTTAACTTTCCTCTCATAGTACATGTTACTACATTGGCTTCAATGCACAAAAATTTATATTATTTCATTATGAGAACAAATGTTATTATTAGGTTTACATTACATTATACATATGCTAGTATAAAACTAAACTCAATAGAATATATATTAAGACAGTGTACTTATATATTACTCTAGTTTTAATATATTTTCTTCTTTTTTGATGAATTTGGTTGATTTAGGCACCTTATATTTTACTGGATATTTTCTTTATTTACATTTCTAATGTTATCCCCTTTCCTGGTTTTCCCCCCAGAAACCCCCAGTGCCATCTCCACTTCCCCTACATCTATGAGGGAGTTTCCCCACACACCCATCCACTCCTGCTTACCCACTCTTGCATTCCCCATATATTTTCGTAATTAAATATGTAGTGCTTTATTATTGTTGAAGGAAGTATCTATTTTAAAGGTTTTCATAAAATTCAACCTTGGCATAAATCATATAGCAACCAGTTCATAATGAACTATATATAAAAATGTATTTAGAAAGCAAAAGCATGTTTTTTAATTTTTTATTCACCTTTTCACCACTGTTATTGCTTATAACTAGTACTCTGAATAGGAGATTTCATATTCATTTTGTTATTTTTCCATTAATACTATACATCAATATAAGTTAATTACACATTTATCATGTTAATTTGAGAACATTATATATTTATGTTATATGTGTATGTAAATCATTTATTTAATTAAAATTTTAAACAATATAGTTATTATGCATATTAATTATTTTAAATATATTGAAACTATCTTTTAGCTGACAAGGATCAGCCGATAAACTGTATTAAGACTTTAATCTTTCCTGGAATATATTCTGAAAATTCAATATTCACAGAAAACCAAGATATAATTATTGTATTCTTGTTATAATGCATATTGAATATTTTTTCATATATAATATGTACAGTTATGCTTACAGTGATGAGAAAAATTTGGCACTTCATTTTCCATAATGCAAACTCTATTAGTAAGAAAACTAATGATTTGATTTTAACTTAATTAAATGTAAGAACTAAGTATTATAGCTCAACTGTGTAATCAAATAACATGTACCAGGCTTTTGAACTGCAGTATTATGTTCTGAAGATTTACCTGATGTTCAAAAAAATCTATGTATAAGAAGTTAGATTACTGTATTAAAATGGTCCTTTGTTTATATGTAGCATGTTACAAACAATTTATAAAGTTCTATCAGTGTCATATAGGAGGAATTATTCAGAAATATTGTTGACATTTTGAAAATTTTAGTCAAGGTACAAAATTAATTTCAAGAAATAATATAAAAGTCTCAGCTATAAACACTATGTTTATGAAGAGAGAATTCTGTATTAAAGTGGAATTTTAACTTTGCTTCTCAAGATATATAGACATACCTTATTAATTTTATCAATGTCACATAAAGACAAAATATTTTAGAATAGTTAAGCAATTTTGAAATATTCCTTAAAAGCAATGAGTTAACTTCCCAAACTATTGACTATTACTTTATATTTAATATGTACAATAATAACTACAATGCAAACAATATTTTGGTATTTTATTTTTCCTAAACCAACTATTTTTTTCCAAAAACCTAATGAGTAATTTATTTAAATAAAAATTTTCCATGATAACACTTATTAAATTTTAAATGATATTAGTAATATATAAGTTCTATTTGATTTATAAAGAACTTCAATTAGCAAAGATATGCTAATTCTAAAGATACAAGAGTATGTCATAAGACCTGGCATATACATCTTCAGTGCAAATATAGCACAACACATGTAAACAGACATGAGAACAAGCCTTTTCTGTCTACTAAAAATCTACCTGGTTTGAAAAAAAACTATTTATATGATGTGAAAATATTATTATAAAACAGCTGTTTTACCACTTACATGCAGCACTTTACAAAGATTAAAGTTCCATCAGTGTCATATTAAAGCAAGTATAGCAGGGCGGTGGTGGCACACGCCTTTAGTCCCAGCACTCGGGAGGCAGAGGCAGGTGGATTTCTGAGTTCGAGACCAGCCTGGTCTACAGAGTGAGTTCCAGGACAGCCAGGGCTACACAGAGAAACCCTGTCTCGAAAAAACACAAAAGAAAGAAAGAAAGAAAGAAACAATAAAGAAATAAAGGCAAAATTGAAATAATATTTAAAGTTCAAAAATAATTTCCAAACTATTTTCCCTAAAATCTGCAACAATAGATAAAATAATTTATATTGTATAGTTGGACTTATATTTAATTTTATATTTTATTCTTATATTATGCTAATATTTATTTTTATACTATATAAACTTTTTTAAAGATTGATTTTATGTATAAAATACACTTTAGCTTTCTTCAGACACTCCAGAAGAGGGCATTGATCACATTACGGATGGTTGTGAGCAACCAAATGGTTGCTGGGAACTGAACTCAGAACCTCTAGAAAAACAGTCAGTGATCTTAACCACCGATTCATCTCTCCAGTCATTATATAAACTTTTAATTAACATATTTAATGACCATATCACATTGTCATTTAAATATTCAAGCTACTTCAATTAAATACATTCATATAAGTGCTCAAATTCTCTTATTAGTTTTAATTATAATCTACTATTTGTTTTTTTTTTTTTAAATTAGAAGCAATGTACAGTAATCGTATTATTTCACAATTAGGTCATTATTTCTAAATGTTGTACTATACTAGTGGTTAGAGCATAAGGCTGTACATAATATAGCATGTATTAAAAACAATATACTATGTTATATAAAAAGTAGTACTGCAAAGGGCTATTTTTTTCATAATTTAAATGGATATCACTTCATTATTATTTAGCAAGTGTTCTACCTTTTAATTTTGTCAATCAATTCAACATTAGTTTCAGATCAACAATTTATATAGTCCAATTGTGATATTGTGCTTATGAATGCTGCATTCCTTTAAAGATATTACACCTATGTACCTTTAAAGGATGAAATGATTTTTTTTTGTTGCATTGATGTTTTTATACTTGTTGCTATCATCAATCAAATTAACCACCCTTCTATTTAAACAAATACCTCCTTGTTTGTGCTCTGCTACAATGATGAATGTTAAAGCCATGGCCTTCAGCATGGAGTAGAGTCTCCAATTTCCTTTACTTACATTACAGAAATAAAAAGGAGCTATAATATCATGTGGATGTGCCTGAGCCCAGCACTGACCACACAGGATGACAAACCCAATCAAAATATCTATTTAGTTTCACCAATATTTTTTGCCAATGCTGTAAGGAAATGGAACTCAGATCTTGCACATACCAATTAAATAATTTACCAGAATGTCAAATCAAAAGTCAATAAATGGGAATATGTACTTATATCTATTTAAATATTACAAAATGACCTTTATTTTCTTTTCATAGCACAGCACTGTGGATGCAACCAAGCACTCTGTGTACTCCTGAAAAGCTTTGTAACCTTTAACCACATCTTCCTTGGTCATGCTTTAACCTCTTACCCTAAAATTTTAAAATATGCTATTAATTAATTATTTGTGATGATGTGAGATATCAAGAACATCAGTGTAGTGTGTCCTAAATGAAAATGAACCTGGAAGATACATTACCATCCCAGGGCTACTTGTAAAATGGCCACCACCTCCTTAGACTCTGGAAAGAAGAACAGTTAGTGGCCTTGTCAGGTATTTTCAATGCTGAAAAGAAAACTTAAGTAGTCAAGAACAGTCAGTAGTCTGACAAGTTTACTACCAAAGGAGTAATAAAATGGTTCTTAGGAACCCAGACCAACCTAAGAACTTGTTGACAGACAATCAGTGCAGTTGTCCTGGGAATAATATTTGGTGGAAATGAGAACTTCCAAAATGCCAAATGAGAGGTGTACAAACATGAAGTTTGATAGCAAAACTGAACCATTTTCATGACCCTTTTCAGTTAAAGTAGATGGAATTTCAAAAACTAAATTTATAAAGCATCTTAACAACTGTATTCTGTCATCTACAAGAAAGTTGGTAATTCAGGATACAGACAGTGCCTCCTGTTAACTCCTCTTGACAACAAAAGATGTTGGTGTGTATTTAAATATCTACAGATAAAGGTAACAAAACATAAATTATAAATACATGAAAAATTCCAATGAACATATAAGGAGGCATCACAAGGTAACAATCAAATGATGTGAAAAATAAGTAAATAGGAATATATTAAACTCCTAAAAACAATATTAATATGTAATTCACATGTAAGCTTCCAAGTTGGTGATTCTACTATATATGAAAAGCTTAAAATTAACAAATATATTAATTTTATAAATTCTATAATTTATGAATATTAAAATTGTATTGTATTCCATATTTTAAAGTCAACTATGACTTCATGTAAAACGTTTTCTTGGCCTTTGAGCTGGGAATCTTCTTCCCTTATTCAGATTATTTTTAGGCTTGGTGTTTTCATAATATCCTAGATTTCTTGGATGTTTTCTCTTAGGAATTTTTAGATTTAACATTTTCATTGACATATCTATATTTTTTTATCATATCTTCAATGCCTGAGATTCTGTCTTCTATATCTTTTATTCTGTTGATGTTGTTTGCATATGTAGGTCCTGTTCATTTTCCCAGATTGTTTCATTTCCAGAATTCCTGATTTGTGCTTTTTATTTATAGCTTCAATTTTCATTTTCAGGGTTTCAATTGCTTTATTCATTTCCATCAACTGTTTACTTTTTTCTTGTATTTCTTTCATAGATTTATTCATACCTTTGAATTATGGTTTCCTTGCTTTCTTTGAGTAATTTAATATTTTCCTCCAATTTTTTGTTTTTGTTTTTCTTGATTTCTTTTAGGGACTTATTCATTTCCTCTTTAAATACCACTATTATCTTCATAAAGTTGGTTTTAATATTGTTTTCTTTTTCTCCAGATGGGTAGGAATATTCAGGATTTGTTAAAATAGGATAGCTGGGCTCTGGAACTGACATATTGCAGTGAATGTTATGTCTATGTCTAGGCATCTGGGTTTGTGGTGATTATTGGCCTGAGTTTATTTCTGAGTTTTATTTTCTCTTGTTTTTATTTTATTTTATTGGATGGATAATTTGTTCTTGGCTTCTGTTTTCTCTCATCTCTTCTAGCCAGAGTGGCCAGTGGTTAAGTAGATCTCTGCTTGGATTGGGCCCTGGACTTCGAATGGCCAGGATGACTCTCAGAAATTTCTCTAGCATGTAAAAAGCATGGTAGACCCACAATTTAAAGGAGGAGGAGTAAAAGGAGGAGGAGGAAGACAAGAAGAAGAAGAAGAAGAAGGAGAAGGAGAAGGAGAAGGAGAAGGAGAAGGAGAAGGAGAAGGAGAAGGAGAAGAAGAAGAAGAAGAAGAAGAAGAGAGAAGAGAAAAAAAAGAAAAAGTAGATGATGATGAAATAATTTATAACTGTCAATTCTCAATCTTAGCAAACTTTCACTTACTTCCTCTTTGAACCAGTTTTTCTTAATAACAAAGTTCATGATTAGGCAAAGGAAAACATTTGAGGAAATGTTTCAGTCACTGGAACCTAAAACTTCAGGATGAACAGAATGGAATGATTTTCCCATTCAGAAAACAATCTTCTCTTGATATGTAAAAATGAGTTACAGAGTACAAGAGGTACAACAGAATGTCTTGTAGAAAAACCTAACTATGTTTCTCTGATTCTGGGGATGGCAATTTATCTGTAGATGATGTACTTTTCCTTATTACCTCAAGCTTTTCATTGGCAAATAGTATAAAGTATAGCCTTGGCCAAAACATTAGTAATTATATTTCTTTTTGCTTAATGGCCTAAGCACCACACTTCTGATGAGTGAATATACTGCTGAGAAACAAAATAAGTTACAGAAAGCGTATGTAGTATTCCTAGATTTCCATATTGATGGTAGGAGAGGCAGGTCCCTTTAACAGTATCTATTACATAAGCACATTCTTTTTCAGAAGAATCTTGGGTGAATCACAAGATTCTGCCATAGCCAAGGCAGGCTCAGAGGCTCAAGTGCTCCTGATTGAGGTTTGTTGGTGATAGTTCAGAAAGGGAGGATTGAGAAGTATAACTACCTTCTCCTCCGGTAATCCTAATAACTTTGGGCCTTCTCTTAGACTCTGTCAATCATTTAACCCTCAGTAATCTGCTCTCCTATGATTTTTCAGAATTTTGACTACGGCAGCATTTCTCGCCAAGGTAGCAAAGGATAGCAACTTCTGGCCAAAGTTCAAAAAGCCAACGTCTGCACAAGGATGTGGCCTAGCGAGTCAAGGCC